>VWYH01010734.1:635666-748029 GCA_013399365.1 Pampusana beccarii
GAGGAGAGAGGAGAGGAGATTTTGGTCTTTTGACATACCGGTAGTGTCATTATCTGGGAATCAGAATACCTTTGGATTTTAAGCTCTTATGCACGCCCTTTCACACTTAGAAATCAAACTTTTATTTCTGGTGCCAGAATTTAAAATGCTCTCTCTTCAGTGAATCCCTGTTTTCATATTTAGAGTGTGGATGTAGCATCTTCTCCCTACTGCCAACTCATCAAATGTTTTTTCTCAGAAAAAAACCCAAAACCAAAACCAAAAAACACCACCACGTAACTCTGTCTTAAATACAGTATGAGCAGTCAATCAGTGAGGTGAGGAGATTAGTACAAATTGCCCAGGTTTCTTTTATGTTAAAGTTCATTTTGTGGCAAATGGCTGACATAGAGAAACTAAAAATTTCATCAATGATTCATTCTCTCTCTTAAAGCAAGTGAAGAATTTCCCCTTAAAATTAAGTATTTCATAAACGTCGACCAGCATGGAGCATCCACTTTCAAGACACCTATATATCACAAGCCAGAACACACATATATTAATGACATCCTTAATCTTATTCTTTTTAAAAGAAAGAACCCTAATCCATTAACATTATGAATGAAAGCAACATTGACAATGAAAGCAGTAAAATTCAGAACCATCACAGCCCCAGCCCGAGTTCAGGTGACATGCCCAGACAATGGCAGGAGGCAGTCACAAATTCCACACAGAAGAAGAAATCGCAGTAATCCCTGCCAGTCTGACTGAGGAGAAAATTATTTTCTGGCCCTAAATTGGATGACTTGCATAACCCTAAGTGACTGAAGACAACACACATGACAATCTATGTAGTTCCACTAAATGCAGGCTGCCCAACATCACATCACTGACTGCAAGCAGTCCCTGATGTACCAGAGGATGGTAAAAATTATAAAAAGGCAAAACACAACTCAGAAGTCTCAAAGATAAAGTTAAAAATCAAAGTTAGCCTCACCATTTAGCATCCTGCACTGTATTTTGCTTGGCTGTGTGCAGTAGAACTGCCTCTATGAAAGTCAATACAGTCTTTACTCTCCAACAACCAATCAAGCATCTAGCAAATTTAAAAAGGAATCTCAATTTATCATCCTTAGGAGGCTTAGCCTGCATCTTAAAAGTTCTTCCGATTACATTCTCTTGTGAAGGGAATTAATGTCTCATGAACAGACATTATAATTAAAGTACTCCTTCTAACGTAATTGCAAATTATGCATCTTAGTATCATTTGTAAAACTGATAAAGATTTACTAATAAAAACACATACCAGCTAAAGGTTAACTTTAAAAATCATGAGGACCCAAGACCCCTGAAAATGGCTTACATAGACACACATATCATTATGTAACTCTGGCATGAAATATGCCTTGTTGTTAAATGGAAGTTGAGGTAGGTCAATATCTTAGTCAGATGATATCAGACTCAGAAACAGATCTTTATTGTTCATGACACTGTCTGAAGCTGAAACTCTGATTTAACTTGCATTAGTGATCTCCTTCCCCATTTTCAATAATTACACCAGTACAATCCAGTTACACCACTTTGCATGGCAAGGTTTTGGTAGCTTGAGACCTACAGGGGTGGCTTCTGTGAGAGGCTGCTAGAAGCTTCCTCCATGTCCAAGAGTCAATGCCAGATGGCTCCCAGATGGACCCGCTGCTGCCCAGTGCCAAGCCCATCAACAATTGTGGTAACACCCCTGGGTTAACATAGTTAAGAAGGGGAAAAAGCCTGTGCAACAGCAACAGCAGTTGCATCTAGAGAGAGAATATGTGAGAGAAACAACTCTGCAGACACCGAGGTCAGTGAAGGAGGAGGAGGAGGTGCTCCAGGTGCTGGAGCAGAGATCCACCTGCAGCCCATGGACCGGAGAATGCCGGAGCAGATGGATGCCCAAAGAAGGATGTGACCCTGTGGGAAGCCTGCAATGGAGCAGGCTCCAGGCAGGACCTGTGATCTCATGGAGAGAGAAGCCTGTGACAGATCAGGTTTGCTGGCAGCACCTGTGACCTCGTGGGGGACCCACACCGGAGCAGTCTGTTCCTGAAGGACTGCACCCTCTGCAAAGGACCCACATTCATGAAGAACTGCAGCCCATGGGAAGGACTCACATTGGAGACGTTCATGAAGGACTGTCTCCCATGGGAGGGACCCCACACTGGAGCAGGGGAAGAGTGTGAGGAGCCCTCCCTTTAAGGAAGAAGGAGTGGCAGAGACAACATGTGATGAACTGACCACAATGCCCATTCCCCACCCTCCTGAACTGCTTGGGAGAGAAGGTAGAGAAACTGGGAGACAAATTGAGCCTGGGAAGAAGGGAGCGATGGGGAATAGGTGTTTTAATATTTAGTTTTTATTTCTCATTGTGCTACTCTGATTTGATTGGTAATAAATTAAACTATCTTTCCCCAAGTCAAGTCTGTTTTGCCTGTGATGGTAATTGGTGAATGACCTCTCACTGCCCTTATCTTGACCCATGAGCCTTTTGTTATATTTTCTCTTCCCTGTCCAGCTGAGGAGAAGCTTTGGTGGGCATCTGGCACCCGGCCAGCATCAACCCTTCACAAATACATCCCAAAAAACTTCAGCAGTGCTGTTATTATACAGAAGGACACAATTATAACAATACTTCATTTACTTTGCTTGTTTCAGAATGAAAATCATTGTTTGTGTTGAGGGAGTGCAAAGCAAGTACTCCAGGAGCTAGAGTAAAGTGAGATTCAGAAGTGGTTCACGTCCGATAGTGCATTTTGCCACTGAAAACTCTGACATTCGAAGTGGAAGAAATATGCATAAAGTGGCTTAAAAAAAATCTGCAGTCCTTCTGGATTATGAAGTGTTTCTACAGAATGCGATGTCTTTGTTGTATGCACACAAATGCCAATAACGCTTATTGAAAAAGTCCAGAGGACCTTTGACAGAAACTAAACAACCTGCAAAACTCCAATATGCTCAGTGACGTGCAGGGGAAAAAGAGGATGGTGAGGGGAAAATGGCAGTTGTGAAGCACTGAATCTCTTATTGCATCAGTCAAGCCAGGAACAGACATACTCAATGCCTACTGAAGAGCTAAACATTTGGAAAGGTGACCACGCTGCTCTGGGTGGCACGTACTGGTTTGCAGGCTGTGGTGCTGCACTGCAGTGCCCCAGGCAGCCGCTCTGGCACAGCCAATGCAGAAGGGCCACCAGAAACGCTGGTGGGGCTGCGGGAGCTGGAGCGCTGCAGTGACCCTTCACGTTAGCTTCGATAAGCGGGCATGCAAAATGCATTTTAGGATGGAAAAACCCAAATGTGACCATAGCTGTATCACGTTCTATTTCCACCTTTGCATGGTGCTTGTTTGATTTATCTTCTGCATGTCTAAATTCTAATTAAAAAACATACCACGTAGAAATTTTTGTACTTACATGAACATACACGTAAGCATAATCACTTAAGTTTAACCATGAAGGGAGATGTTGAAATTTCCAACTTAACTGGAACAAAAGCTTAATTCATCTGGGTACATAGATAATAGCACAGGACTAGCCTGACTTTGTGGAAAATTCGTGGATCATGTAGTGATTAAAACCCTTTACAGAATTCAATTTCTTCTTCTACTATGTAAGTTACTCTAGTCTCTTGTAGACGTAAAGAGGCAGTGCTGGCACTTCTGCTTTTCAGTACGGCACTCCAGAAAGTGACTAGAGACCACCAAAGTACCTAGATTACACCAGCAGCACAGAAGTTTAAAAATTCTAATACTTGCCAAAAACTTTTTTTTTTTTTTTTCAATTTCTCCTCAGTATAGGGTTCTTATAATTTATTCTTTCGGTGTATCTTTTTTTCTCATCTCTCTTTATCTTTCCACACTTTAGCACTGTGGAAAAAAAATATATTTTTAAATTCAAAATAGAAATATTCCTGAATTTTTCATTTTTTATGAAGGGATTATAAATCTGAAAGTTTGAAGCCACATCCATATTTTTCACACAGCAATTTTCAGCTTCAAAAAAGCTTGCTGCCCAGTGAAATCCAAGCTGTACAATCAGGAACATCAGAAAAAAAAAAAAAAAAAAGGTTATTGTAGCAGTTAAAACACACCAATCAAAATACCCTGCAAAAACTACTGAAAATATCTCTGTGACGCTGATTCAGTATAGAGATATTGTTATACATTTGCAACAGACATTATTGCTTTGGCAAATTTACTAAACACAGAATCATAGAACCATTTAGGTTGCAAAAGACCTTTAAGATCATCAAGTCCAACCATTAACCTAACGCTGCCAAGTCCACTACTAAATCACGTCCCTAAGCGTCACATCTACATGTGTTTTAAACACGTCCAGGGATGGTGACTCAACCACTTCCCTGGGCAACCTGTTCCAATGCCTGACAACCCTTTTGGCGTTTTTCCTAACTCCTGTCACAAGTTGAGGCCATTTCCTCTTGTCCTATCACTTGTTACTTGGGAGAAGAGACCAACACCCTCCACGCTACAACCTCCTTTCAGGCAGTTGTAGACAGTGATCAGGTCTCCCCTCAGCCTCCTTTTCTCCAGGCCAAACAGCCCCAGTTCCCTCAGCTGCTCCTCATCAGGCTTGTGAACACAATATTTGAAGTGCAGCCCCACCAGTGCCAAGGACTGGGGGATGATCACTTCCTTAGTCTTGCTGACAAGCCAGGATGCTGTTGGCTTTCTTGGCCACCTGGGCACACTGCTGGCTCATATTCAGTCTGTCAATCAACACTCCAGGTCCTTTTCCACCAGGCAGCTTTCCAGACACTCTTCCCTGAGCCTGTAGCGTTGAATGGGGTTGTTGTGACCCAGGTCAGGACTTGGCACTTGGCTTTGTTGAACCCCATACAATCGGCCTTAGCCCATTGATCCAGTCTGTCCACTTCTCACCACATCTAGCATCCATAAGACAGGAGTCCATAGCTCTTCCCAATGTGATAAAGTGTGATATAAAAAGTCTTTAAATGATTTCATTCAAGCATACTGATAACAAATATGTTATTGATATGTTCAAATGCATTTTTGATTAATGAACATAAAGAACAATTCACCATACTTCCTCCAAAGTAGTAGAAAAGCATCTGCTTTGCTATTTGAACCAGTTAGGCTTGGTATTGATGACTGTTAACAAAAAACAGTTTATCAGATACTGTGGACAAAAAGCTACCACTTCAAGCCACACTTAAAACATTTTCAAACAAACAAACAAATGAACAACCCCCCATAATCAGTAAATGAATTAAAATCAGAATTAAGGCCAGCTCACACACCCTCATAACAGTTTTATGGAGAATCCCTTTGACAGGTTATTCCAAGCAACTTCAGCTGAATTAGATTTTCATCTCTGCTATAGGTCAGAAGGCAAATTAAAAGCAATAATAAGGACTGAAAGGTCTTAAAATAATGTTTATTCATGCCTCTATTCTATCCTTTCATCCACTGCTATTTACTTCATTCAGGTTCAGAGTTAAGTATTCCCCTCAGTTCAGTATTAAGAGATTTTTCAATTGTTTAGCTGAAATAGGTACCAATACGAGGTTTACATGGCTGAGAAATGTAACAGAAGAGATGCTATCATCAGCTCTCCCATTGTGGCAGGCAATGCTCCTACACATTAAACCAAAGCAGTTAGCCCTCTTTACAAGGGAATGCATTTGTTTAGGATTTCACATTCTTCAGAAGCTTTTTATATTACAAGAACATTACTAAAGGCTGTTTTCTGTTCCCTGGTCTCCACACAGATTAGCATAAAGCAGAGCATTCTTACTTTTTGGAGCTCAGTCAGGCTCCTACTGAAGTGGATGAAAACTCTGCTATTGATTTCCACATGAGCAAGACCTCAGGCATCTAACAGAACACTCCTCACAGAAGTCTTGCTCTGTGAGGAAGAAGCCACTAGAATCTTTCAGACGAATCCTGACAATAATCCTCCACAGACACTAGCAGAAGTTATACCAGCCTGAAAAATATATGGTCAGTGTCTCTCTGGACTCAGGTCTCTTTTACATAATGATGCACTTCGTGCCTTTATATAGGAAATAAAAGAGTGCACTGGAGAAGGGAGGTTCAGACATTACACATTAACTGTGCATGTAACTGAGAATGAAACACGTATTTCAGGAACATATTCTGTTAACCTGGCACGCTCCACATGGTGCAAGCCTCCTGCACAGCCAGTGGTGCACGTTTTCCTGGCCAAGTGTCATCTCCTGCACCTTTCAGGAGAATCACTGACCCATGGCAGAAATCAGAGAGAGGTTGTGCCTTTGGGGTGCTGAGCCAGAAGAGCACCACGCTACCATGGAGTCAACAAGGCATAGGATGGTCAGCCTTCACATAGAGCTTCTGACTTGAAGATCATCTCAAAGCTTTACTCGAGACTTCAGTGTTAGCTCCACATTAAGAGGTTCAAAGATACTCGAACGGGAGGAGCCACTGAAGTCATGAGACTCCCTAGCAAGCTAGGAAGCCTGCACTGGCCTCTTATGCCCAGCTACCTGTCCTTTGCCTGGGGAGTTGAAGACCTGGTAGTAAATGTGTCGTGGAAATGATCTTCCCAGGGAAGTCCACTGCAAAGAGTCCTTTTCCAGGTTTGCGCTATCTTCCCAAAGTTAATGTGACTGGAGAATTTCAATCCCGTAAAGCACACACAAGATCAAGATGGCAGGCTCTGAGCTTGTTTATAAATCTCAAACGTAGTTAGCTCTGCACAGACTCAGTCTACTGCACAAATACGCCCTAAGCAGTAACTGGAAAGGCCTGTCTTCCACTCTTCACAGCTGAATATGTCCCAGCCTGTATTGTCATATCCTCTGCCTGGAGGGAGGCATCAGCCTTCAGTAGTCAGGGGATCATAGATTAATTTCGGTTTGACCTCCTGAGGTCATTTAGTTCAACCTCCAGCTGAAAAGAGCAGTAACTTTAAAACCAGACCAGATTGCTCAAAGCTGAGCCCAGTCAAATTCTAAACATCTCCAAGGATAGAGGTTTGACAGTCTTTCTGGGCACTCGCTCCAGTGTTTTATTACCTTCATCCTGAAAAATTATTTCGTTATGCCCAGTCAGGATTTCCCTTGTTGCAGCCTGTGACTGTTGTCTCTTCTTTCACTTTGTACCTCGAGAGGCAGGAACTGCACTACAATTTCACAAACATGTGCTTTTCCTGGGAATTTCCGTAAGACTTATAGTGCTACATTTTATCAAACAGAGAACAAAATGAGAAAAACAAAACAAAACAAAACAAAACCAAACACACAAAGCTGCTTTCCACTAAACTGTGTCAAACTACAGATGTAAGTAAACTGCTGTGAAAAGCCATAATCTGGAAAGGTCATTGTTTGAAGATAGCTACCTGCACAGTGGGACCGTGTTTCCTATTTAACAAAAAGCTTTCAGGTGTACACTAAAGTCTCTTTTTTGATTCCTCCCCTAATCTGTATTACTTTTCTGCACCAGGTCAAGTTGCCCAGTCCTCAAACACAGCAGGAACTCTTACCACATCAGGTCTCAATAGGATGTAGCTCAGCTGCTTTCTATTATTATTTTCCTGTTGCATTTTTGTGATTGTGAGGTAGACTACATGTACTTGATGTACTCAAGCCTTGCATGCGTATTTGTGGAGAACAGTCTACATATTTTGTTTTTTCCAAACCAGGCTGGAATAATCCAAAACACAAAACTTCGATAAACCAGTTACACTGAAGTCTCATCCTCATATTGATGAATATGGATAATAAATCTAGAAAGAAATACTAGGCCACAGCCATAGGAAATATGATCTGACTTGTGTCTTGAGTATAAATCTGGAGCTTCACTCTTTCAGTATTAGAGTTATATTAACTGACCTGTGAGTTTTTCCAGAACATCAAATCCATGTTTCAGAGCAATGATATCAAGAAAAGAGACTGTGCCGTCTTCAAACCTAAAGAATGGAATAAATGAGCACAGTAAACAAATCATGCAGCTACAGTACAGACTTTAAACCTATTTTGAGATTTATTATTTTATATTCAGTGAATCTAATTTGCAGAGTGGGAACTCTTCCCTTTGGGATTCATCTTTCAGTCTTGTAGTGTTCTATGGAGCAAAAATATATTTTTCAAAGATACAGAGGCTCATATGAATAGTTATTTGCACAGAGAAAGTTATATTTTCCCCTGCATGGGCTGCTTGTGGGTTTTGGATTTTAAGAGTAGTGGGTAACAGTTATGAGTCTTATGAGCTAATGTCACAAGCTCCTAAGTTACCTTCTGACAATGTCAGAAGATGTCAGGAGAAGGTGAGGAGGCAGGTGGAAACCTGGTGTTTGCCCCCTGACCCTGACATGATTACATCTGGTACAGTGGAGTTAGAAAGCAAGAAGAGACCTTCCTTACCTGGAGCAAAGAGGAAGATCACTAACAAGTCTCCCTCCATGTGCTCCTCTTGGAAATTAAAATAACTGACCTGTAACAAGAGTGCTACACAAGGATGGGGGGAAACATGCACCCCCTACCAACATCTTTTAAAGGAAACACCAAATGGAAACAAAAATGCCAGATTTAATGAAGTACTGCAGCCATTCCCACAGTTCAGAAGGAGAAGGTGCAGCTCAAAGGTGGGGATGTACTCAGGAAGTGGTGCCTGAAGAATTCAAGGGGGCAGAACAGACACCATATCAAGCATCAAAATACATTTTTTTAGGCTTTGTGTGCACCACAGTCCACAAGAAGTTTTAAGGAGCGATCATTCAGCTTGCTTCACCAAAAAGGGGAATGCAGAATAGTGCTGACAACTGACGAAGTCGAAACTGTACAGAACTCACTACCAGGTAAGTTTGAGCCTAGGGTCAAAGCAAGTCTGTAAGAAAGAGGGAGCTATCTCCAAAACTGTAACAGTTAATGCTGGAAAGGAACTCACCAGCAACAACCCCAAATCTTGTGGATCAAGTTTAAAATTAAACTCTGACCATGAGGATGAGACCTTCCCAGTAACCTGATGTTCCTTGAATCTTTCTCAGAAAGGGCTGATGATGTCCACATTGAAAAATGACTGGGCAATATGGAGCAAAACAGAGGCACTCTTGAGCCAAAATAGTTTACATGTACATATAATAGACAAGAAAATAAGATTTTTTTTTTTTTTTTAATTCTGGATGTATCATTTTTCATAATGCATGTAAAAAGCTTTCAGTGTGACAATTAAATATGTTTTGTGAAACGGGTCAAAGGTTAAAAATGTCAGACTTCAAATGTTTTTTGTTTAATAAAATAAACCTCAATAGAATAGCATAATAGCTCTTCTACAGTGATTTTTCTTATCTTCTATTTCATTTTTCTAATATTATCAAACAATTCAAACACTGCAAGTTGCACTGTCAGGTGAAGGACATCTAAAGCTTCCAAAAATATTTTGTAAACTTCCACACACAGAAAGAATGCAAGAGTTTTTGTATATACGGCTATATGTTCAGCTGGGATGAAACAAGACAGATAGAGGCAGCAAATCATCATAAGCCAAGTGGTAAGAGAAAAGTCGTAGACTGCTACAGGGATGAACAGCCCAAAAGAGACCACTCATGCTTGCATATTTCAACAAAACATAGGCAAAAGAATCCTTCTCAGGAATTTCTGAATCTTGCCTAATAATAATTAATAATAAAGTCTATTGCTCCTGAACTTCAGGGAAGAAACCTTGCTGCTTGTCAGTGATGAAATTTAAAATGTCCACTTGTGACTTCAAAGAGACCTAACACCAGGAATATTTTCACAGAGACCTGTGAACCAGTATCTGAGGGAAGCAATACTCCATTCAAACAGCCAGAAAAACTGGGAAAGGAGGAGGAAGAAGAGATAAGGCAGAGGCTAACATTGGTTTTGGAATTAAAAGCAGAAAAACATTAAAAATTTGCACTGCTTGCAGGAAATGTCACAGTGGTCCCACACAGCTGCCAAAGAGAGATTACGGAAAGGATCCATGCGAATTGACCTGCCCTGCTCAGTTACTGGCAGTGGCTGGCAAAGGAAATAAAACAGTGGGAACGAAAGATCAGGGCAGAGACACTGGCACTGGGCCCATCAAGAAGGGGGCACAACCCTCAACAGCCTTATCACTACCAGAATAGAAAAGCACTTGAAAGGGCAACCCAGGTGCCAGTCTGGATCTTCAAAGGCCTCCAAATCTCACCTATAGTAAAAGGAGAAGCGAAAATTGGATTTCTGTTCATTAGATATGATTATTAACTAAGCCGACAACTGCAGTACATCCATTGCTAAGCAATAGAAGAGATGTGTGAACTGTCCTAAGATCATAAAGATTCTCATGGAAACAGTTCAGGGCTTAGGAATCACTTTCTGCTTAGAAAAAAAAGAAAGAGAACACAGTTGTGGGGTTTTGGTCGAACATTATGCTCCAGAGCAGCACAATCATTGTGACAGTATGTGCATCCTGCATTGTTTTGTCAGACTTGTGTTATTTATTCGAGCTCCATTGCAAGAACCAGAAGCCATAAAATAGTTGAAAATAATGCTAAACATATTTGCTCAGTCTCCCTTTTTGCAATTGGGTAGGTCTTTCCTTTTACAATTTAGATATGGACTGTTTTGCAACATTCCTCTCTTCAATTTCATATGTTCATATGGACCCTTCTATTTCTATATTACCAGCTTTCAATTTCTGATAAAGAAAGCAATGATATTTCATTATTCCTATAATATGTATATTTACAGCACTTCCAGTGCACTTGACTCTCATGGATATTCTTCAGATTTACTGAACACCTGATGTGCAATTTCATGTAAAGCTCTCATTTCCCCCATATTTTCAGCCATTGAATTGATCATTTTGCTTTATCCCCAGAGAAATTTACAGAAATCATCTATAAATTCTTATATTTAGCAAATTAAGCCTTAAGTGCTATAGCATTTTTACTTAGTATCACAGCAAAACATGATGCTATGAAGGGTAGCTATTCTCCCTTTGGGACACAGAGAGCTCTCTCCCAGAATATTTAACCATATTTAGGATTAGAGAGCAAACATGCTCCTTGCATTGCAAAACATTGACTTCCAAGGACTATTTTTCTGTTTGATGCAATTGGTGCTTCAAATAAATTGTTTCCCCACTCAATGGCAGTTCCAGTGCTAGAATAATCGGTTTAGGATGAAGTTCATTTGAATTCTGATCTAGAAGCCATTTCCTGTAGTAATAAAGGTTGTACAGCTGATGATGTATAAAGGATACTTAAAAAGGCTAATACTGCAGAATATCCACCCAAGAAACAAGCAGCTTACCTCTCTCATCTAGTTCTTATTATAATTGATCCCACTTAATCACATCTGGGATGAGCTCAATTACTTAGCTGATTGTATTTGTGAAAAGCTGATAGCATTTCACATCAACCTGCTACCTGGCAAACTGGTTAAACAGCTCACGCCATAACAAAAAACAAAGCAGCCTGCCTAAATTTATTACGGAGTTATGAGGCTGATGAGCTCTTCTTTTCCAAGTCACACAAGACCTCTGTTTCTTGAAGCAGAAAATTTTCCTTTGTGTAATGAGAGAAAACTCTTGTACAGAGAGAGCTCTCAGCTTTAGGATCTTCCTAGAGATGGACATAGGCTAGTCTTTCTTTAAAACCTTGCCCAATTGGTTTTTGTGACACTTCTCTGTTAGGTTTCTGCACACAAATGTTAGTTCTTAAAGCCACCATCCCACACTTCAGGGCAACTGAGACAAGGAAATAAACTGTGACATCTTGGGCAGTTTGAATTTGTCCTCTCCTTAGCCAGGTCGCCTTTATATGGAAATACGACTATGAGATTCGTAGCCTGGACAGATATGATTCGAAATAAAGTGCTTAAGGGCCAAAAAAACAACTCATGTTTAACGAGAGGACTTAGGAGTAAAATTTGGTGGAAAACAAAAGTATTACCCTGGAGCTGGACAGCACTGACTTAAGTCAGAAGTCCAAAAGGGCCACCAGGTGGTGAAATATCTTGCATAATGTGAGTTATTCTATATGTGGAAAGTATACAAGGCACAGCTTTTAGGTATTTTGGGTGGGAGCACCTGCTTCTGGATTCTGGGAAGGCCGACTAGCTTAGAAGGCAGATGAGCGATTCAGCTGGTGTTTTTCAAATCATTCACCCAGGCAAGGTAAAACCAGACACAGAGCCACTGCACATGTGCAGTTTCTATCCAGAACACAGCCCAGAGCTTTGAAACTTTGATAAAAATCCCATTACAAGGTCAGAAATAATCCTGCTCATTTGAGAGCATTGCTGAATCAGTGCAAAGTGCAATTAGGGAGTGCAGGGGGGGGCCTCCCTGTCAGCCAGCTTCCACTCTCCTTTACACTGCAGTCATGACTCCATTTAGGTCAAACGAGCAGAAGTCATTCCTGAGTTTCTAAAGCAGGTAAAAGTGAAACCAAATCCACAGAGAAAGCGTATTTCTTGAATAAGCTGCTTTTCTTTTCTTTTTTTTTTCCTTTTTTTTCTTTTTTTTAAACACTCCTCAAGAGTGGAGCTGCCCTTTGAAGTGAGATGTTACATGAATTCCTTTCATCTTTTCAATTCATTTATTTTCATCTAATTAAACAGTACAACAATACAGAGAGGTTCTTGGTATGCATTTAAAAGTAGTTCATTCAGGTCCTATTTTTCACCTCTTAGAGATATTCCCTATCACCTCCACATGAAACACCTGTCTTGGCAAATTTAAGTTTTACATTTTATACATTTACCTGTTTATTCTGAATTCACATTTGCTGGAATTACCATAGCACCAAGGGTATACAGTGTCAAGCCCATAGCTGTAGGAACAGACTGTTTTCAGTCATATTTGCCTTTTTAGGTTAGTAATTGCCACCTCTGATATTAACAGGGGAATGGATCTTAATTGGTCTCACTGCTTTCTAACATCAAAACCCAACATTTGCAAAAGGAGCTACATTTGTTTTTTTTTTCTTTAACTTAAAATAAATAATTCCTGGTCTCTGAAACCTTTAGGGCCCTGTTCTGCTCTTTAGCACATCTATCAGCTTCTCCTGAGACAAAGTTCTTCGGTACCTTTCCAGGGTGTTTGTGGGTCTCTGGAGGACACACTCCCCTCAGTCTGCCTTTGCCTCTTCATTTTTAGCAATTTGCCAGTTGTCTGCATTAGTTGCTTTCTTAACTGGGTGAAACCCTGGTCACGTTAACACCAACAACTGAATTTTAACGCAGCATCATGTGAGACCAAGCATTCATCTGCGGGCTTTTTGATCCTCTATTAGTAAAGCCTCAGGTACACACTCCCTTCGGACTAAATATGACACTGGAGCAAGTAAATAAAGCTAGGAGACAGCCTGTTGTAACGGGTATGTATGCTATCATTAAACTATGCTTTCATAATAATCCAGCTTTTGCATCACTGCATGCACAGAGGCATGCTACAGTAAGCCAAGAATTTAAATGGTAGGAGGGCAGTAATAAATTATAGACCTTGGAGTAAGACACCTACTCTCACTTCAGCAACTCCTTTTTACCTCTGTTAGCAGCATATTACACGTTCAAGAGCAATGACTGTTTCTCACACAACGAAAGGAGAATTCCTATCCAGTGCCTGGACAACTGCCACTTGCGGAGGAGAAAAGCGAATGAATAAATCAATCCATTTTTATTTCTCCAATGTCCCTGTGTATCTCTCTCTTATGTGCAATTTGGTGAACTTCTAATTGGTAACTTTGCTCACTATCAATGCGTAGAAAAATCTTCCCCTTTTCCACCAAAAGATGAGCAATCCTTGAGTCTGTTACTCAAATCAGGCTGAATGACACTTTCTGATTTTGCAAATTATCATCTTCTCAGGGTTCTGTGTTCCAGTAAAAATCACACTTCTGACAACTATGCATCACAGTTACTTTTGGTTGTATGCAATTTTTAAATAAAATTAGATTCTCCTACTTATAACATTTTTACAAGTATTAGTTCATTATATTTTAAAATATATATGTTTTAAACATATATTTATACAAAAGCTTTGCCTGCAATCATTTAAATCACACAACAATTAATAAGTTACATCTCAGGGAAAACATACTCCCCCCTCACCAGCCCCTGCATGGACCCTTCAAAGTCAAAGAATAATAAAACTACTTTTCTTTTTCCCCACTGGAGGAGTCATTGGTCACAAAAAGAATCCTGTACCACATTTGTCACCAGCTAAAGGTTCCCTTCCAAATTCACAAAGCAGGCCAATGTGTTTTCATTGCATTGATGGAGGAGAAACAAAATAATCTTCCTCTTTAAAATTCCACCGTGCAAAGAGATATTTCCTTGAGGCACATTAAATATAAGTTTTCAGGAACACGAGGTCTGCTGGTTAACTGGCCTCAAAGAATAGTATGTTCAACTATCTGCTAATTAGCTTGTGATTTATACTCATTCATCTTAACTTGTAACTTATTAATGTCAACAAGAATGCCATTAAGGTGTAATTCAGTGTGAGCAAGTGTATTGCAAATTATTTCTGTATCTGTCTTGAGTATTTAACATTTGATATGCATTACTCTCTTATGATTAAATATCAATAATCCAAGTGTTCACACCTCTGCTTCCCGTGGGAAGGTAATATCCAGATATAACCTCAAGTAATAGTTAAAGGGAGCAATTTGCAAAGTGTATTTGCATAAACTGTTCGCTGATCAGCTATGAGTAATGAATCATTAATAAAAATTCAAAGCCCTTTCTTTGATTTTCTCCTTAGGAGGAAAGAAAGGATGAAAGACATTCTGGAGATTAATTTTTCATAGGCAATAATCTGACCAGCTGTAATCATTTGTCCACGCTCAGTATAAACAGATTTGTCTATTTCCTCACGAAGATTGAGATGAAATCTTTCATCCTCAAACAGGTGCACTTCAGGATAAAGAACAAGTTTGTAATGAAGTACTAAAGACAAATCAATTTAAAATTTGGCAGACAAAAAAGGCTCCACTTGAACATTAGTTTATTCTTAAAAGCCTACACAGAAAAATACTTCTGTCTAATCATGTGTGCCAGTGAGGAAGACCCAGATCAATGACCTTTGATAATGTTAGCAGTAGCTTCTCCTCAGATAAAAGAGAAAAATCCCTATGATTGCTTTCCAATGGGTGGGCTCCATTCTACAGAAAGGACTGTGCCTCAAAGCAGTGGTTGCTGCAATGCATAAGCCTTATTTCCACTGCAGATAAAAGCGAATCCAGTAACACTTCTGAATGCTTTATTTCTACAGTTGGGGGAGTGAAAAGATTTCTCTGATCCCATCCAGAAAGCTTCTTTCTCTAGCAATAAAAATTCTTTCTGGACCTAATTTTCAGAGGCTATATATACCCGAGATTAATAGAATCCACTGGGAGCTGTGAATGAAAAGACGTTCTTCACTATTAACCTCACAGTATTAAACCATTCCATGTAGGGCCAGCACTTGAGCTAGATTAGCTCTTCCTTCATGGCAACCTGAAAACTAACTGAAAGAGTTTCAAAGTTGGCACTGTCAGTAAGACAGAGGCTCAAAATGTAGTCAGGATAGTGGTACCACAAAAAAGAAAAAGGAGGTGGGGGAGTAAGGGTTCTCAACAGAAATGAATATTTTTGCTGGAAGGCAGGAAGTTAAAAAAATAAAAATAAATAGAGACTTTTCATCTTCCTCCAGCACTGCCTATTCCATTAGTTTTCCAGCTACAAAGAAATACAGAGAAAGTTCTTGTCTAGACTTTTCTGATGCAGTTGCTAAATAATCCAAGCCAAAACTTATAGGGACAGCTATGCTTCTTGTAAGATTTCCCTTTGGCATGACTCAGACTGCGTAGAATCTTCCCAGATGCCAGGTCTTGCTAAATTCAGGGTGAACCTTCAGGTCCAGATCTTCTGCTGCTAGAAACCAGGGAAGTGTTGAAGATAGCACAAGCTCGTTGGACTCTGAACCACACATGCACACAGCAGCTGTCTTCATGGGAAACTGCACTTCTTAGCATCTTTCCACTCATCATTGACTCAGATTAAGTACAAGCAAGAAATAACTTTATTTTTTATAAAATGGAATGAGTATTAAATGGATGTCAGAAGCCTTCATTCATGTGCTGAATATTTAATAGCTGTTAGCAGGAATATAATGTCATCTGTGTTTGTGGTCTTTTACGTCTGATGTGAATATGCACATATGTAGAACTGCCCATAGCTGGTGGCATATAGCAACTGCAAGTAGTAAAAAGTAAGTACTAAGCAGCTAAATTAAGTTTAATGTATGATATATGTATCAACAACACCCCATGTATCCAGAAAGGACAGCAGCTTGATAGGACTGGCATTATTAAATTACTGCTACAAAACAATTTAGGTTCACAATAAGGTCTGATTAGCTAGTTTGCATGTTGAGACTTTTGTGATAACAGCAAAATCATCAAAGCAGAATGAGAAGACACAAATACAAGGAAGAGTTCAGCTAATGAGGTGTGGTGGTTTAACCCCAGCCAGCAACTAATCACCACACAGCCACTCACTCACTCCTCCCTGGTGGGATGGAGAAGAGAATGAAAAGACTAAAAGAGAGAAAACTTGTAGGCTGAGATAAAAAACAGTTTAAGAGGTAAAACAAAAGCTGGGCATGCAGGTAAAGCAAAACAAGGAATTAATTCAGCACTTCCCACTGGCAGGCAGGTGTTCAGCCATCTCCAGGACAGCCGGGCTCCATCATGCGTAATGGTTATTTGGGAAGACAAATGCCATTAATCTGAACATTCTCCCCTCCCTACTTCTTTCCCCAGCTTTTATACTGGTCAGGACATCATATGGTGTGCAATATTTCTTTGGTCAGTAGGGGTCAGCTGTCTTGGCTGTGTCTCCTCCCAACCTTTTGTGTGCTCCCTGCCTTCTTGATGGCAGGCTGGTACGGTATAAGAATCTGAAAAGTCCTTGACTGCTTAGCAACAACTAAAACATCAGTATGTTATCAACAGTATTCTCATACTAAATACAAAACACAGCACTATAGTAGCTACTGGGAAGAAAACGAACTATATCCCAGCCAAAACCAGGACATAAGGCATTCCAAGGTATATATGCAACTTTTTTAGGCACAGGAGGTGCCATGAACTGAGATATTCATGAGGAAAAAAAATATATTTTTCTACCCCACTCTCATACTTGAAAAAAAAACCCTTCACTTAGTAAGAAAAGCCATACCAAACCAGGTGCATCCTGGCAGTCAACTGGTTTACTACAAAACCTACCAAGCTCTTTCCACTTTGAGATCTCAGAACTATTATAACACGCAGACCTTTTCGAATTCTTTTTTTTTTTTTTTTCATTTTTCAGCATTGTTATGAGGGTTACTAGGGCTTCACGCTATCCTGTGATGTCAACTGGTAGCATCTCATTCATAAGATGAGGACAGGCAAGTTGAAGAAGTGACTTTTTCCAGGACCTGCTCTGACTGATTTGCCAAGCTTGGTCTGTAAATTGGGAGTTACCCATTTTCCAGAAAATTGAACTCACAACAGTGATTCTGAATTAGCAAGTATTCCTAATTTCTAACTGGTTTAAGTAGTTTGCAACTTATACTGAAGAAAACCAAGAGCCCTTTCCATGCAACTGACTCTCCTCTTCAACAGGGTGGCAATGATGGACACCCGAGGAATATCATGTGCTCATGTTATAAACAAAGTTAGCTGTTTTAGCTTTGACAGGTGTCCTGGACCTGCATGGATAAGGTCAGTAACTGGAGGAAGTTCTGCAGGTCTTCCAGTCATGTGAGTCCAGAATAAAGGATCACCTTAACCAACGATTCTTCGAAGACTCAGGAAGATTCTGGCATGTTACCTGATGTTGCTGATGCTTGAAGTAGAGAGCACAGAGAGATTACTCCTGTCCCTGGCTTTGAGAGGAGTCAGGTACACGAGGAGACAGCAAGGTAAAGAAAGAGCAGAAGGTTAGGACTATGTGCATCAAAAGAGAAATAAAAAGTGAAATATTCATAAAAACATTTGCAATGTAAATAGTATCATCCCAGCTATCATCCAAATAGAAAACAGGATAATGAGTGGGTGAAAAAGCACAGATGTTTATAAGCTATGACAAAGTATGTGGGCTACAAAATGGAGGGATTAGAGCCTCTGTAGGATATTTGGCATTAGCATGTGGTAGAAAAATAATCACAGATAGAAAATGTGCTAAAAAACCCACAGAAACATAGGAGAGTTCGTTGTGAAGAGAACAGAACTGTTTTGAATTGAAATCTCTTTGGTGAGATGTTCAAAACAAGCAGGACTAGTTCCTGAGATTCCGCTGCAGGCTATGTAGCTATGCAGGAAAAAAACATTCTTGGTAACAACAGATACTTTTCTATCACTCTCACAGAAATTAATACTATTTTGACTTTCCTACAAGCAAAACCAAGTTAACAGAAATGGTTGAGTTGAATTATTCCTTAACATCAGAGCAAGAAAAAAAAAAAACCCAACAAAACAGTACAAGTTAAATAATTGTTTGAAAAACATCTTTTACAAACAGTTATACAATACACAATGGAAGACACTGACTGATAGAAACCCAGCTCAGAGGGATTACAAGTTTATGCGACACATATAGATATGCAACCTCAAATGAGGTTTTCAGCGGCATCAGGGCAAAATGAGACATTAACGAAATTACTTGGTCAGGAAAACTGAAGTCATCAGACACTTAGATCCAGATAAGACCTAAAATTACTTGAAGCTGAGGTTCAAAAATCCATAGAATTTGTATACTGAAAGAATGAAAAAAAGGGAGAAAATAAACTTTAGAGAAAGCCTCCAGAAATAACCTGCACTAAAAAAAAAACAAACCACAACAAGCTCTGAAAAGAGATTTTAGCACTGCTTATAAAAGCTGACATAAAATCAGAAATAGTGCCACTCAGCGAAGGAAGCTACTGGTAGAAAGACAGAAAGCACAGGCATAAAGTGAGAATTCCCAAGAGCCAAGCCCTGAAAAAGCAAGTTAAACTGAACAGCAAACTACCCTTTATAAAAATCAAAGGAAAATATAAATAATATATAATAACACATAATAGATGATGAAGTTAGGAATAAAAATAAAAAGGACAATGACTGTTATTCAGGAAGCTGGAAGAGGAAAAAGGGCCTGAAAACTAAATGAGTACTTGGCTTCAGATTTTAACAAGGGCTCTGATGAAAAGCATGGGTCAGGACAGGGTGACTCATGGCTGAAAGTGTATGGAAAGTGTGAAAATTGAAGTTATTGCAACTGGTGTGGAAAGTCACTTCAAAGGTTTTAATGTACTTGAATACAGGCAGACAGACAAACTATGTCCCAGAATAGCAAGAAATTGGCATGAAAAACTACCAAGTCCAACAAAACAGGACAGTAAACAAATCTCTCAAATCAGGGATGGAAAACAGAAAACACAATATTTCGACCGAAGGGAAACAAGAGTGATCCAGGCAACAACGCATCTGTTAGCTTGACCTCAGTGCTACGTACATCCTGAAAAGAAGTTCTGAACGAAAAAACAATTAAATGAGTAAATAAAAGCGTATTCAAATGCACCATGGAATGTGCCAATGAAAAATGAAGTCCAGGGAGGATTCCATTTTAAGAACATATTATTTTTCTAGGCAAAGGCAATGCAGAACTAATTTTTCTGGATTTCAGTAAAACATTACTTTTAGTGCCCTTTTAGCAAATATTACAGAGTAAGGAATAACAGAAGAGTGCTACAGTTCCTATTCAGCTAGGAAAAGGTTACCTGTTTAGTTCCTCAAGCACTGATTTTGGCACAAGCATCTCTTTTGCTAGTCTCAGTGACGATCCTGGCATAAAAGGTAGGAGTATGAAGATAAAACAGGCTGCTGAACTGAAATCTGGAGATTGTCAATGCAGAAGATGGGGCTGTATATTGTGTGCAGTAAGAAACAGATAATGTTGAAAACTCTAAAAACAGTAACAAGATGAATTGTATAATATGCTATAATGTATGGTAAGTACATCAGCATGCATAAATCCTATTACCTTATTACCCTGTCAGGGATTACTGACATTAACTTCTGCCATGAACTGGAGGACCATCATCTGAAACGTCAGATATATTAGTTGATCAGGTCAGCATCAGCGTGACAGACAAGAAAACATGCTGGGACCTACATATAGAGAAACATTAACACCATTTATAAAGGTCTGATAAGATTCTCCATGCAATACTATGTATGACGATCAGAGAAAAGGAAAGCCTGTCTTATAAAAGTGTTCACTTCACTTAGTATGGAAATTCAAAGCTAAGTAGAACTGTTCTTGGTAGGTCTAGAGATGGAGGAGGTGGGTAATAACCAGAGAGGAAAAAAGGAGCCACAGGACAAAACGCAGAAAAATGACCAAACTGATCACAAGATAATACAGACTGCAAATTAGAAGTCTTGTGTATATCCAAAATATGAGATTATAGAACAATTTTCCAACAGAACTAGCAGGAACAAACCAAAACCAACATGCCCTCCCTCCCCTGTGGCAAAGGTCTCCCCCTCATTTTGCACACAAGCTCAGTATAAGGAAGGGATTATATAGTGTGGGTGTCTTTGACAGCAAATGAGTTGATTACACGACCCAGAGGGCTTTTGCTCCTCCGAAGAATCCAATGAATGGAAATGCCTAAATAGCAACTCCTCTCGCTTAATGAAACTGCATATGAAAATAACAGAAACACAGAAGTTTGTAACTTTGGGAACCTCTGAAAACCGTGGAGGCATCCCTCTCTTGATGATTTTCATCTGACCAAGTCAGTTCCATTTGACACCCAATTAAGGTGGCACTGTATTGCACAACATTGGTTGTATGAAGAGACTGGTGAGACAAGAGAAAAAAAATGCACTTACTAACAGTATTTTTTTCTTATGAATTTGCATGTATGTCCTACCAGCCTGACAGTATGGCGTATCGACTACTTCCATATATTTGCAGTAAGGAAGGTCTCTGGTGATGGTGGTGAGGCATAAAAAGATAATTTTATTTAGATTAACTGTCGTGGAAGTATAAGGTGATCTCAACAGATGTATGATTTTATAAAATTATGTTAACATACTAAAAATGGAAATATCCATCTCCATGAATGTTTGTTTTTCACATAAAAGTACAGAAAATCTCACTGTCTCAATCATACCAGATGCAAAATAATCCTTAATAAAGGAAAATTGTACAGTGACACTGTAATACAAAATATTCGTTTGAAAAACTCAATATGCAACAATACAGTAAGTCATCTATTCTCTCTTATCAATAAAAACATTTTCAAAATTCAGCTCTCAATGAGTCTATAATTGTCCTGGTAGGAAACACATTGAGTTTTTGCATATGCTATGGAGAGTGTACTGGTCAGTATAAGACAAAATGCTTGCATGCAAGTTTCACAGAATTGCATTCCACCACCACAGAAAAATTGGTATGTTTTCTATAAAAAGCTCACCGGAGAAGAGTTTCTCATAGTTTGTTTACCAAAGACTAACAACGGCTGAAATGAAACTACTTGGTCTTCCACTGCTTCAGGTACAGAGCACAGATATTTCCAGGGCACGCAGACAGTTACCCGATGTTTGTAAAGTAACAGGCAGTGAAGATGTCTGGTATGAGTAGAAATATCCAATAAAAGAACCAGCTGAGGTTGCTCCAAATAAAGTACTGTGTCTTTAGACTTGCCAACTGCTGGAGAAAAGCAAACATGGCAGAAAGCAGGCAGCTCTGCATGCAGGGAAATCATCATAATATAGAGAGGAAAGTAAAATTGCGCTTGCAAGTATGCTTAGTACTATACAAGTAATGAAGCACTTTTTGCAAAAACAGTCTTAGGAAGACAGCAAGCAAAGAAAAAGGAGAATTCGCGTTCATTGAGTGGACATAGGGTCTGACTCGGCCACAGGGGTGCTGTGGTGCTGTGTCACAGCGCGATGGCAAGCAGCACACGGCATTGCCGCCCGTAGGTTGGCTGCCTGGCTCCCGAATTTCCCAGTACAAAGGAAAATAGTTTGCATTAACAGACTGGGAGCTCCTTGACAGCAGAAAGTTCCCCAGTGGAAAACAGATATGAGTTTGGAGCGAAAAGGTACATGGAGTTGCCATTCGCAAATACCATATACAGCTTTTAGGGAAATACAGGAAGCATAGCAGTACGAAGCCTAAAATACCACCCATCCAGTATTTTGGTGGTTGGAGGAATCAATGATTTTAAATTTAGTTCAATACTAGTCTTCTGTGTCAGAGAGCAGAAATCTGGGATTTCATATGGCAATCTCACATAGCACCTTAAAATGACACAACCAAAGCAAAGTTTTGCCTTCAAAACAATTATTCATATTAAGAATTCCCAATATATTTCAGATACTTTAATCTCTTAATATATGTAGATAACCCCACATAAAACGTAATAAGACTTGTCAGTCCATTCAGTGCTTTGATATATCAGCTATCTTTTGGAAGACTTCTTTTCTCCACGCTTCCTTCCCCATATATGTTAATGTTTGCTTTACTAGATGCAATTACTGAAAAAAATCCAGCTGGGATTAGATTTCAGTTATAATTAATGACGAATGTGTCAAAGTATTATGATGCTGTTTATCACACTGCTTGCAATGTAATTTAGTGCAATAACACTAAGACTTGCTATGTGACAGTTATTTAGCATTTAAGTCTTCTTAAGATGCTGTGCAGAGTATCCTGAATGTTAACTATGGGAAGATTATTTTATACAAAAGCAGCTTCAGGCAAAATGTAACGACAAGTTGCTAGAGCCCAGCAAAAGCTCTTAAATCGTATGTCATCTACGAGCTAAAATATAATAATTAAATAATCTAGACGTGTTGTAAAGCTAATGAGAATTCCAAAGGATAAAATTAAAAATTGACATTAATAGGACAGCTTAACCATATGAGGAAAAAAACAGATTTTGTTCTTTCTGATATGATTTCTGAAGAGACATCTTCCTTTTTAACGTGTACATACACACAAAAGATTGAATCCTAAATTCCTGGGGGAGAAAAAAATAATATCTTTGGATGCCATAGACAGACAGCTCAGGGTATTTTAAGGTAAATCTTAGCTGTCTCAGTTTGTTTTTTCGGTTTTGTTTTGCTTTGTTTTGTTTTTCTCTTTGTAGCCACTAAATTAATTTCGATTTCACCTCAGACATAGTTCTAAATATTTTTTTTTCTCTCAAGGTGTCCCTGTTGCATATTCACTTGTATGCAACGAATGTGCAAGTTTGCCCTGAGGAGCTGTGTCCCAGTACAGCACAGAGCTGCTCTCAGGGACCTCAGAGCTGAAAGGACAGCAAGAGTTTTACAGGTGTTGCCCATGACAACTAAACAAAGATAACTGATTGTTACATGTCTTTACCTGGAAAGTATCAGGCATGGAGGGAAACAACAAAGAATATGCTAGTTATTTTTGCAGTTATTGTGGTTAAAATGAAGAAGTTTCAATGCCTGGTCTAAGTCTAGATGCAAGGTCTAGGTTAAAAGAACTTGTACAAGTATATAGAAAATCAGTTCATGTTGGGATATTGTTTTCAAGCTGTGACATGCTGACAAATCATATTTAAAGTTCAAACTTCATGATGGAATTTGTTTATTTTGCTGTAATTTCTTACTATGCCATAGCATTCTGTGCACATATGACATGGCATGTACAATTTACTAACATGTTGTAATTCCATCCTCCTAAATACAAACATACTTCAGAGACCCAATCCTAGCCTCTGATTAAAAATCACAGTTCTCCACAAATTCTTCTGAAAATAAAACAAACATTAAAAGTGCTTGCAGCTCAACTGAGACATAAGATAAACGTAATCTTTCAGAGTTGTGCTATTCTTGTAGAAACAATTCTAAACCATTACCACTTTAGTATAAACCTATAAATAAATATTAGTAACATCTTGTTGCTATGTCTGAACTGCAAAAAAAAAACCCTATCTGCAATTTCTTTTCAGTTGTAACCTATTAAAATAACTGATCATCTGTGTTTTCATAACAAGCATATTCCCTAGATTTTAGGATGTCTATCAAACTAGCTCTTTTTAGGGTATTTTGTGTCCAATACTGTATATTTTTTAGAGAAGTGATATACCTGATAATACACTGTCAAGAACATTTTGCCTAATGCAGTTTTGCACTTACTAAAGTTTTTAAAGCTGTATTTTTTATCGGAATTCAGTTCTGCAGATACCGTGTTTAATAGAAGCTGACTAATGTTTTTGTTCAATTAGCTGCCATATCATCTATTAAAATTCTGGTGTTCAAACTCACTGAAACCATTTCAAAGGCTCCTTTGAGAAAATCAGAATACATTAGTGAGGTAAGTGGAAGATTTTCAAGAGGAACAACATCTGATATGGGCACATCCGTCATCACAAAAAGCTTGGAAAAATTTAAGCTATGTAAAAAGAATCAGCATTTTTTACCACCTTCAGTCACCTTAATGACAAATGCAAATGATGGAATGGACTGAAGTTAATATTGATTATCCATAGAGATGGACATTAATTTGCCAGAGAGATCCTGGTACAATTTGACTCTCAGGAAGCACTTGGCCCCCAGCCTAGAGGGTCTGGCTACTAATTTAATGGTCAGCCCCAGAGCTTTTGAATTGTTCTAATGACATCCCTGCTAGCAGCAGCAAGGTCTATGGGCAAATTTATCGAGGACTGTAATCAGAATTTGTGAGTCTTCCTCCCTCACCTCGTCCCTCTGCTAGCAGGTAGATGTCACCAAGCAGAGTGTTTGTGCAGGCAGGCTGAGAAGGAGCACCATGCTGCTTGCTTCTGCTTATAGCACCCAGGTCTGCAGAGGGACATGGTGTCTGAGGGGTTTTCTGGAGAGACTGGCAGGGACACACGCTGTCGGCTCCCACCACGGAATGTCCTTGTGGAATGCTGGTGCCCATATGCAAGTTCTATGTCATTTAGTTCTCACACTTTCCCTTGGTCTCAACAGCTGCCATCTGCTATGTTGCCTTTGCCTGAACTTTTTCCTCAAGAAGATTGAAGCTATTTGTAATTTATAAATAAATAAATAAATAAATAAGTAAATAGGGGTTTTATTAATATTGAGGCAGTCATCATGACTTCCTTCCCTGCTTTCAGAAAGATATGTGGCACTTGGTTCATTTTGTGACCAAGCTAAATCCCTGCAAACTACCTACTGATGTGGAGAAATGTGACTTGAGTCGTTTCAGATTTCTTTCCTATATACCTGTGAGATACACGTCCTCAATGCTAATCCTGATTAGAGTAAGCCGTACGCTTTCCAAACAATTGCTCACCAGCACCTGCTCAGGAATACATTCAACCATTCAACTCAGCCAGCTACTTTGCACCACTCTGCATAGCAGGTCAGCTCAATGCTGCTAAATACAGTTAACAGGTTATAAACTAATGCCTTATGTCCTAAGATGGACATTCCCACAATTGACCGAAATGCAATGGTAAGTTTATTATCTTTGTTTGCATGTTTTCCTCTGCCACTATTTAAAACCAAGTCTTAGTGTAGCTCTGATTGGCCTTTTTGCAGTGCCCACGTACAGAAGATAAACACTGGTCTATTGTTCTGTGCAGGTGAACTGGAGCTTTAAAAGAAAAGAGCTGCTGTTCCCATTTTGAGATATCATGCATTCTGTTTTCAGGTGCTGGGAATAGCTGCTGTTCTGCCAACTAATGTCTGTGTTGGATTTCAGAGTTTAACAGGCTGGGGAAATAAAATCTGCAGCCACTTTCAAAAACTGTATTACACAGCAGAGACACTTATCCTAAATTCAAATAAATAAAAATTTCATGAAACTTGAAAAAGAAAGATGATCCAGATCTCTCAAATCCTAAGAATTTCCTTTAATCACAGGCTATTACTCCTTTTTGGAGTCAAAGTACACTGGCAGATTTCATACTGAATAATGAACAGCAAGTAATCAGTAGTACATACATTTAAGACAAAAAGCTGCACAGCGAGACTGTCTAAAAACAAGATCTCATCTGGAATAGGACAAGAATTCCCTAAAGTGAGCAGAGAAAAATATTCAGTCTAAGAGTCTTTGAAAAGCACAATTAACATGACTGTTTAACATGCAAGGAATGCTTTAAAGTATCAAGGGACTATTGGAAGGCAATGTAAAGAAGATATCAAATAAAATCCATTATAAACAACACCACCATATAGACTATGCTGTACATAGTCTCTTGTCAGCAAAACTGTGTACCATTTCAGAGGGATGCAACCAGATAACATGGTCTTGTCGGTACCAGTTGAGTCAGAAGAAGCAGCCATGGAGCACCACAGAGCATTTCTTAATTTGTAACATGAAAAATCAACAGTCCTTTATCTTCTAAAATGCTTGTTCTCTTTTTATAAAGTGCTGATGAATCCTTCCAAAGCAAGACAGTGTAGGTGCAGTTATTGGGGACAGCAGGTGCATACGCACTTGCTCTAAGCAAACAAACCAAACTAGTACATCTTAGCTATTCTATCTTCTGAGGTGTTTTGATACACACTGATTAGCCCACATCTAAGATTTATCCTAAATAAGGGACAAGTCTTTGCACTGCTCGCCTTTGGATGCACTGGGTCCTCACTCAACATTCTGGAAGACTTTGTGCTTGTCTGGAAAAGCAACTGCTGTGTTTAGTCAATCCAGTGGCCATACATCTCTCTTACTGTATAAATACAAATTAACTATGCTTGCCCAGGTATAAATAACTTATATTTAAGGAAGTGACATTGTTAGGAGCAAACAGTCTCTCTAACCTAATGTAAGATAAATTCCATACAAGAAAAACATCTTCATCTAGGAGGCTGCCTTGCAATTGAACCAGCTAAACTGCATTATTTTCTGGTAAGAACGCATGCCAATAAAACTCTTCATTTTAGCAAAACATGTCATAAAGGACAGAAAAATCCATGTTTACTTCCCAACCAGTCAGCTAAAATCTCGTTCTTTAACAATGAACACACTATGGTTAAAGATAAACTAAAATGAATATATCGTAATTATACATAATTGTAATTGTACTGGTAATGTGTTTTTTTCATTTGAGTCTTTATCAAATGGCTGAGGAAATATCTATAATGTAATTGTTATGCACACTGG
This sequence comes from Pampusana beccarii, assembly GCA_013399365.1. Lineage (NCBI taxonomy): Eukaryota > Metazoa > Chordata > Aves > Columbiformes > Columbidae > Pampusana > Pampusana beccarii. The sequence goes on from VWYH01010734.1 coordinate 662,808, forward strand.
CACAATCATAATTTACACTGCCAATACAGGGCATTCTCTAAAGCTTTTCTTAAGAGTCGAGTATAATCAGGGCATTGCAAAACAAAACCAGAAAAACAATGGAATGAAAACAGAATGAGTCAACATTTAATTGGGATAATCCTACAAGGAAGATAATAAAAATGTAATTTATAAAAAGAGCCTGCAAAACTGTCACTAACATTTAGTTTGAATGTCAACATTTTCTATCAATGCAGGGTTTCTGCAAACAGGATTATTACTGATGCATCTCATCTATGCCAAGAAGATCTTATTCTCTTAGGATGCTGTTATAAAGCATTGCTAAAAGGGAAAATACAAACTTTGAACTTTTCAGTCATAAAGAAATTCTTATTTTAAATGGTAATCAAATTGCCAGGATGAAAAGGATTCAAGGTTTTATCACTCTGTTGACTATATTTTTCCCCTCAATCAGGGAAGTAATTGAAATAAAAATATTAAGACGGAATTTTGGAAATATTACAAGGTAACACTCTTTTCTCGGATCTGCCCAGAGACTGCAATAAGATTCAGCAGGGACTTGAACTTCCAAACCTAATTGGGGCTGTCTAGGTATGTACATTATTAAACAAATAGAGAAAACACGATAGACACCATGCCTGACTGAATTTTAGTTGCCTGAGGTTGCAGAATCAAGTTCATCTTTGAGTGTAAGATACTGTCTAAAAATCAACTGCTAACCTAGACAGTGTTCACTTACACTAGGTATTAATACATTGAAATAATAAAAAAACCCCACACCATAGTTATAAAATAATACTGCTAACTGTATTGTTTTTCTTCTTTTTAGGATTAGGATTTATTCAAAGGTATATTATAAAGGAGATTATCTTAGTTCTACTGTGCAGTTTAGCTTAATGTCATACAAAGGCTGTCAAAAAAGTACTTTTTTTTCTTTTTTTTTTTCTGAAACAGATGCCAAAGACATTTTCCTCTACAGAAATCAGACAAATGGTACTGTCATTGCTTTTTCTTTTTTTTTTTTTTTTCCCCTGCAGATCTGTAATGCATATAGTAATTATATCACCATGGGATGTCAAATCACACTGGTGTCTGAAGCCAGAAAGTCTCTGTCGCAATTGATAACTATATGTTCCAGTACAAATGAAGTTATACTGTGCTTTGTTTTAAATTTAAGAAACAAATTTCATTCATACAACAAGACTATTCCCTAGAGATTAAACTTTGCTAGAATTCTGGTTTTGGCTTAAGGAGAAATGGGCAAGAAGCAGAAGGTAGTGGCTGGATGCCTATTTATTTTTAGTGAGGTGCCAGCAAACACTGCCTGATTTAATGGTATCTAAACCTTGTAAGGCAAGTTTTATAAAGAGAGGTAAACAGATTTCCCAGCTATAGTGGTTGGCCCAATAAATTAGGTTACTGCAACTTCTAAGCCTTGCCTCACTTGCATTTTAGACTATTGTGACTAGAACAAGTCCCATGTCTTTGGAGTCTTGGGGTAAGAATTTGGCTGAACACCCCTGGTTACAGCACCATGCACAGCCTGGAGCACAGAAGAAGGCTTAAAACCTGCCACTCCTCTGCTTGTGAAACAAAAACAGCTGGGATCAGCATTTGGGTTTTGGCCTCTTCCAAAATGAAAACTTTAGATTAGAGAATTCGTCAAATATATAGTTTTTTAATAGAAACTGAACAGCCACAAGAACAGTGTAAACAATCTCTGGCCTTCTATGATGGCATTACTATGTTGGTGGATAAGGGAAGAGCAACTGACATCATCTACCTGGATCTGTGAAAAGCATTTGACACTGTCCCACATGACACCCTTGTCTCTAAATTGGAAGCAGATAGATTTGATAGATGGACCATTCAGTGGATAAGGAAATGGCTGGATGGTCTCAACTCAGAGCTGTGGTCAACCTCTCAATGTCCACGTGGAGACCAGTGACAAGTGGCATTCTTCAGGTGTCAGGATTGGGGCTGGTGCTGCTGAACATTTTTGTTGGTGACATGGAAAGCGGTACTGAGTGCACCCTCAGCAAATTTGCTGACGACACCAAGCTCTGTGGTGCAGTTGACACGCTGGAGGGAAGGGATGCCGCCCAAAGGGACCCTGACAGGCTGGAGTGGTGGGCCTGTGCAAATGGATTGAGTGCGGCCCTGAGGAGAAGGACTTGAGGGTGCTCGTTGGTGAGAAGCTCAAGATGACCTGGCAATGTGCCTTGCATCCCAGAAAGCAAACCATGTCCTGGGCTGCATAAGAAGCCTGATTAGGAGGTTGAGGGAGGTGATTCTCCCCCTCTACACTGTTCTCATGAGACCCACCTGGAGTACTGCATTCAGCTCTTGGGCCACCGATATGAGAGGGACATGGACCTGTTGGACAGGGTCCAGAGAAGGCCACAAAAATGATCAGAGGGCTGGAGCACCTCTCCTATGAGGAAAGGCTGAGAGCATCCGAGTTGTTGAGTCTAGAGAAGGGAAGGCTCTGGGGATATTTTATAGCAGCCTTCCAGTACCTAAAGAGGGGCAAGGGCATATAGTGACAGGACAAGGGGTAATGGCTTTACGCTGAAAGAAGGTAGATTTAGATGAGATATAAGGAAGAAATTCTTCACCGTGAGGGTTGTGAGGCACTGGAACAGGTCACCCAGAGAAGCTGTGGGTGCCCCATCCCTGGAAGTGTTCAAGGCCAGGCTGGATGGGGCTTTGAGCAACCTGGTCTAGTGGAAAGTGTCCCTGCCCACAGCAGGGGGAGTTAGAACATGATGATCTTTAAGGTCCCTTCCAACCCAAACCATTCTATGACTCTCAGTTTAAGTTGGAGGAAAAAATATTTGTCATGAAATATGCTGCATCCATTCCTATGGCTTAGTGTTTGGTCAGTAATTCCATGGAAAAACTCACTAGTGGCATACTCTCCTTGTTTTTGTGTATACAGCTTTCCTTTCCATACACGTCATTTGCACCTTGAAAATGTGTTGATAGTGCAATTTGTGGACATAAACATAGTGAGTGAACACTACTCTTCCTCCAGCCCCTTCAGGACACCCACGCAAGAGCAAATTTGACAGACTTGTCAAGTATTTTCACACCTTTTCAATATGCCACTATAGACTAAAACATATCTGAATGAACCCTACATGGTATTTAACAATGGTTGGACTTTCTTCGTTAAATTCTTTGCGTACCTGAGGAAAAAAAAAAGTTTCAGGAATGTTACATTAATGGATAATTAATCTTTAACTTGGGAAAGCAGTAGAGATAAGAAAAGTTTACTTAAATAAGATGTTCTGCTGAGAATTCTTATGATCACATAAATTTTTAACATTCCTGCAGCCATTTAAATAGCTGAAGGTAGATCTTGTTGGCTGTTATAACTGCTTCATTAACTACAAAATGATCTCTTCAAGATTCACATTCCCTCCTTTAGCTCGTAATTTAAATAAACCAGGCTAGGATAAGAAATCTTTCTTTATCTTTGACTCACAGTAATGATTGCCAAGCATTTGTGTTCATCAGACAGGAAGGGAGATTAAATGAGAACTTGTTCAGTACTCCCTGCATGGGAGAAGTATGTGTTAATTTACATCTTCTTGCACATGGAGAACTGAAATAAAACCCATTTGCTATACTTTTACCATAGTTATACTGTAAGTTTGACTTGTCAAATAATCTGAATTATTGAAAATTTCATATAGTTGATCTTAGAAGGTAGGACATCCACTAAAGTGTGCATACTGTCAGACTGAGAATTTGGTGATGATGCTAACAGCATGCAGGTATTAGAGAAATTTTTAAGGAACACAAAATGAACACATGTACATTCCTATGCATATTTCGTATGAATGAAGATCGCAAGTGCGTTCATCTTGTGGACGTTAATCTTCAGATACTTTATTCCACAATAGAAGGACTTATGGAAAATATTTATCCATATTTAATAAATAAATATTAAATATTTATTTATTTCAGTTCTCCATGTGCAAGAAGATGTAAACTAGCTACATAGGATGTCTACTGCAAACTTAGGAGACCATTCTCCTTTAACAAGAGAAGGATAGCACATTTTAACTCGCATTTTGTATAGAAGCTGGACACATTCAGATGTCTTCTCAGCTGAAGTTGAAGTTTTACATCGATTTCATCAATAATTACCTGTGGTCTGTTGTGAACTTACATAAGCAAGAACGTTTAAAGAATAGAACAAGAAAAATCTTGAAGGTGCTCAACCTTGGAAATGCAATCATGTTATTACGATAAAATTGGCTTAATCATATCCTATCATTTAAAACATTTTGCATGCTAAGTCATTTATCAAGTTCCAGTTAGCCACACCACAGCATTTAGGCCTCACTAAAATCTAAAATTGTACCTTGCATCTCTGTGTGTAAAACTCATTGCAAACACCCCACTTGGTAACAGAGAACAGGAGGAGTTAAAGCTGCATGAAGTTGTTACAACTAGAATGTGTATTTACACACATTCAAAACTTGCACAGAGGAATTCTTCCATAGTTGTCTCTCTACTAGTAAATCAACTATGGTTTCTTGCTTACATGTGTCCTCATATATACTCACATCTATAAAATCCCGAATTCTTTAGAAAAGGTCAGCTAAAAGGCAGTCCTGCTTCTTTTTGTTAGTCTAATTTAATCATCATATTCATTAAATGCCAAGAGTGTAATTCTTAAGAACATTTAGAGAGGTAGTTTTCCTGCTCATTCCCAATTCTGTAGCAATCTGCCTAGGAAAATCAATAGAATCATAGACTTGTTTGGTTGGAAAAGACCTTTAAGAACATAAAATCCAACCATAAACCTAGCACTGCCAAGTCCACCTCTAAACCACAACCCTAAGAACCTCATCTACACATGTTTCAAACGCCTCCAGGGATGGTGACTGGAAATGTCTAGTAGAGAATCAGTGAGAGTTCAAACAGTTTTGAAACTTTAAATGATTCAAAGAGACTGGGCATACAGAACATAACCCAAAGTCTCCTGTTGAGTCCAACATGAGATGAACTGGGCCAACAGGTCTCTATACAGCAGTTCTGTCACCCTCTTCCCAAAGAGCTTGCTCTATTTTCATTTACTGCCTCACATTTTTGAAAGACTGTGAATGCTCTTCCCAGGCTTTTATGACAACAAAGTACAACCTTTCTGGAGCTACATGTGTTGTGCTAGCAAAGTGTCATACTAAAGTAAGTACAAAAAAAAAAATTATATCTTAAAAGTTATGGTGACAAGGTATGGAAAATGAAAAAAATACTTTGACCTTGGGGACACTACAGCAGCTTCAGTATGAAATTATTAGTAAATATTGAACACTTTTATGTTAACCATGAAAATGTAACTAAATATTAAAACTTACACAAAATACAAGTTACATGTAAATTAAAGGAGAATTATGAAGTTTCAATCAAGTATTCTTTTTTGACTGAAAGACGTCTGCCTTTTACATTAAGAACTCACCTAAAGTGATGCTTTCCCATGAAATATTTGCATTTCAGAGAAAAAGCAGTCAAAATGTCACAAATTACTTCAATAATACTTTTCACAAAGTGCAAGAAGTCAATAGAGATTCTGGCAACTTTAGAAAACAATTTTTAAAAAGGAAGTGAAACATAATGCTATTTGTGGAATATTTAATACTTTCAGAAAGAAGTTTTCAGTATATAGTGCAGAAACTAAAAACTGCACCCAAAAATGTGGTGTCTAATTAATTAGATTAAGTGTAGGAATCTCCATCAACCAACATTCCTATACCATTATTCAATGTGACTCTGTAGAATAAGAATTTCTATATAGGAAGAATGGTTCAAGATGAATATACATTAAAATAACTGTGAGTAGACAGCCGATCTTAGGTTAAAAAAAACAAATTCCCAAAATACAGATTTTGTATATGGCATCTACAAACTTCCAGAAACATCCAGGTAATTCACAGGAGCAATTTTATTTCAAGGAAAGCAAGGTGACTTTTAGGATGTCCATTTGATATGGCTATACTAATGAAGATCCAGGATCCGGGATCCAGGAATTGAGGAGAGAGGAGAGGAGAGGAGAGGAGAGGAGAGGAGAGAAGAGAAGAAGAACAGAACTGAATAGAACTGAATAGAATAGAGTAGAGTAGAGTAGAGCAGAGCAGAGCAGAGCAGAACAGAGCAGAGCAGAACAGAACATTACATTTTAGTTGGAAGAGATGTGCAACAATCACCTAGTCCAACTGCCTGACGAATTCAGGGCTCACTATAAGTTAAATCATTTTATTAAGGGCATTGTCCAAATGCCTCTTAAATGCTGACAGGCTTGGGGCATCCACCACCCCTCTGTTCCAGTGTTTGACTGCCCTATCGGTAAAGAAATGCTTCCTCATGTCCAGTCTGAACCTCTGCTGCTGCAGCTTTGAACCATTCCTGTGTGTCCTGTCACTGGATCCCAGGGAGAAGAGCTCAACACCTGCCTCTCCACTTCCCCTCCTCAGGAAGCTGCAGAGAGCAATGAAGTCACCCCTCAGCCTCCTTTTCTCCAAACTAAACAAAGACAACCTCTTTAGCTCATCCTTATAGGACATCCCTTCCAGGCCTTTCATCAGCTTTGTTGCTCTCATTTAAGGAAGCATTCAAGGACCTTCACATCCTTCTTGAATTGTGGGGCCCAGGACTGCACACAGTACTGAGGGTGAGGCCACACCTATGCTGAATACAGCAGGATAATCTCCAGCCAATCCTCTCCCAATTAATACTTGTGACCACCCTAGGTGCAGAATCTGGCATTTTGGCCTCTTAAATTTCAACCCATTAATCATTGCCCAATGCTCCAATCTATCTAGATCCCTCTGCAAGGCCTCTTGTGCCTCAAGAGAGTCAACAGCACCTCCCAGTTTGGTACCATCAGCAAACTTGCTAATGGTGCATTCAACACCAGCATCCAGATCATTGATATATTGAACAGAACCGGCCCTAGAACTGAACCCCGAGGAACACCAGTGGTGACTGGTCACCAGCCAGACGTAGCCACATTTGCTACAACTCGTTTTGCTCTGCCCTTCAGCCCGTTCTTCACCCAGCGCACTGTGAACCTGCTCATCTTATAGCTGGACAACTTGTCCAGAAGGATGTTGTCAGGTATACTATCAAAAGGCTTATTAAAATTCAGAAAAATTACATCACTTTATCCACTTGGCAGGTGATCTGATCATAGAAGGATATCAAACTAGCTACACAGAACTTTCCCTTTGTGAATCCATATTGACTGTGCCTGATGATTGCATTATTCTTTAAATGGGTTTCAGTAGAACCCAGTATAATCTTCTTCATAATTTTTCCAAGAACTGAGGTTAGACTCACAGGTCTGTAGCTCCCTGTGTCTTCCCTCATACCTTTTTTGTAAATTGGAATAACATTGGCTAACTTCCAGTGAGCAGGGACCTCCCCAGACACCCAAGACTGAGGTGACTGAGAGGGGTCCTACCATAACATCTGCCAGCTTCTCCAGTACTCTGGGACAAATCCCATTGGGCCCCATGAACTTGTGAACATTCAGGTGATACAGCTGGTCCCTTAAAATTTCAGTGTCCACAAACGGAAGGTCACTGTTCCCATACTCCTGGTCCTCCAACTCAGGGGACCGGACAGCCCAAGGTCTCTCAGTATTATTAAAGACCGAGGCAAAAAAACTGCATGAAATGCCTGTGCTTTTTCTTCATCCCTATTAGTCAGATGACTGTCTTCAACAAGTATCGGTCCAATGTTTTCTTTAGACCTCCTCTTGCTATTAATATACTTTTAAAAGCCCTTCTTGTTATTGGAAACAACACTAGCCAGTTTAAACTCTGACTGAGCTTTGGCCTTTTGTGTCTTCTCCCCGCGTGTATGAACCACAGCTCTGTAATCTTCCAGCAAAGCCTAACCTTGCTCCAGGAGATCATACAATTTTCTTTTCCTTCAGAGCTCCATGAGGAGTGCCCCGTTCAACCAAGTTGGTCTTCTGCCCCTCTTGCTTGACTTCACAACACAAGGGAATTGCCTGCTCCTGTGCTTCTAAAAGGTGGTTCAACAGTGAATGGCTAAATATAAGGGGACAGTTTCCTACTCAGATGTGCGATATCCAAAAAAGACAGACAGAGGCACAGCTAAGTTTAAGATACACAGCAAAACAACATACAGCACCCTGATTTTCCTATACAAACTGAGCTCTAACGTTCAGACCATTGGGTCCAAAATGCTAGTCTCCCTGCATTACTGCTGCTTTCAAAATTATGCTGGCAATCAAATTAGCATGAAATCTGTTTCTTTAAAAGAAACGACAGTCTCATGTGTAAAGATCCGGTGTGTAAAACCTTATTTTGAAAGATTTGTCTCACACAGAGATGTGGTTTGATAAAAATGTTACAAATGATTATCAGGAAAAGATGATTACGGTTAACTTGATGACCATATATTTGCATTCCAGAGTGAAGGATTATATTTCTTGTATTCATACACATGCTTTGTTTAATTTGATAAAAGCTCATGCAAGGTTTATTTTATCTTTTGTCTTTCACAAGACCAAGTCAGAAAATCTAAGGCTAACAATTACTCTGGTTCTTCATTTTGACAAAGCCCTTCTAAACCAATCCACATTACAAAATACAGGAAAAACGTATATACACAACAAACAAGACCTAAACATAATCCAACATGAACAGCATCCTTCTTTAATACTGATGAGGACTTCAAAGCAGCTGCCCTCATTTGTATACTGACAGCAGAAAAACTTAAAAAAAACCCCCATATTTGCTTTTGTAGGAAGGGTTAACTGGGTTACTGTGACTTAGCATTAATTCATTATTTTGCCCAAGAGGGCAGATAATGCTAAATCTGTTGCTGACAAAAGCAGCATGCCTTTTTTCTCACTTAAACTAGCCTTGTATTAATGTAGCTAACTTAAGATCAAAAAAGACACCTCTAGTTTAGGCCAAACTGATAAGAAGAGTTAGATTCATACTAACCACTTTTTTAGCAGTGGATGTTATGAAGAAAATCCATGGAATCAATATTGTCGAACTTACAAATGTTGGCATCAGCATCAATCAAAAGGAAAAATAAAGGGGCAACTTCGGAGTAGTACCTGAAAACATAACTGAAAAATGTCTGCCATAAAGTATGAAATAGGAGATACAATCCTTTCAGAATAAGTACTTTCCCTGCTGTAACTCTAAACTTTTTATCATAAAATTCCCTGAAAATAAAGCCATTACAGTCATTTGACACAGTTATTAAGCCATAGCAGATGTTATCTGATATTATAAATGCCTAGATACGGAAAAAATAGATTATAATAATACCAGAGAATCCCTCTGAATTTTCTAATTGAACATGAACAGACGGAAATGTGACAGCCAAGTGTTTAATCAAATCTGAGTATTTCCCCTGTTTTGGAAACCATTGCTTATACGTGAAAGTCAAGAAAGACTGTAAAACCTTTTTTTTTTTTTTTTTCCTCAAGAGTATCAATATTTTCCTTTTTCTTCTGAATTAAATCTGTTTGAGAAGCCTGTAAATGTTTCTTTCATGGGTTCCCAAGAGCACAACTGTCAGATGCACTCTTGCATATATTTGACTAGTAAGAAGAAGGAAAAAAAAAAGAAACCATGTGCTTTTACTTGTAGTCTTCAAATACTAGCCTGAGTGATAATCATCTAAACATTTAAAGCACCCTGTTTCTGTAGAACCCTTTTTCACCACTAGGAAGCTAGTGACCACTAAACTTTTTTAAAAAGTAGCTCTCTGTAACTTTGTTATAAATATAAAATACTACAGATATCACAAAAGAAGTCACATAATCTGAGTCATTAAATTTAGGGTGGTTTTGTGAGATTTCTGCTGTTAACAGACAAACTTTTACGTGTGTTTCAGCTTGCTCTTTGTGTTCCAACTTTACACTGCAAAAAATATATCCTTCTCTTAAATGATAAGACTAGTCTCTGATGATACTGAGAAGAATATGTCTGATCAAGCATACCTTTCAAAAAGGATACTAGAAGCATGGCTCAGAATGGAACGAAGTCACTGAACTCGAAAAAAATCTAGTGAAGGTGATCATCTCTTTTGAAACACCACATAAATGGTTGTCACATGATATATGAAGGTGTCTGGGTCTCCTTTTGTGGAGCCTTAATGGTGAGTTTGTGTATCTTGAGGGGCCCAGGCACAACAGACTGAAAAGCACTGACTTTTAGCACCAAAGATGCAAATAAAAGTAAGCAAGAAGGGTAAACGTCAACTCATGACACTAGAGTGCATTAGTATGTAATAGTAGAGGAGATGCTTCATTATTTGTTGTCAGGTATTTCCTGACATAACCTCGGTCTCCATTTCTATTAGTACACTGTTAGCACACTTTTTCATTGTATAATGATTATTTGCATTAACAACAAAATGTTACAGGAAATGACCTATCCCATCCCATTTTGGAAGAACTAAATTTAGACTGCATTCAGCCAGTAATTTTAGTTGCCGGTCACTCCATCGTGACTCCCTCTGCCCACCAAAAAGAACAACCCAAGCCCACACAGCTAGTAAGGAGACAGGGTCTGCAATCAAGGGAGAAAATAAGTATTTCCTAAGAATTTTGCTTCCAGAAAGATCCTCACAGAAAAACAGCACTGCAATTAGCATAAACACATTCTACTTAATAGAATCACAGAATCATTTTGGTTGGAAGAGACCCTCAGGATCATTGAGTCCAACCATAACCTGACTCTAGCGCTAAACCATGTCCCTAAGAACCTCGTCTAAACGCCTTTTAAACGCCTGCAGGGATGGTGGCTCCACCACTTCCCTGGGCAGCCTGTTCCAATGCCTGACAACCCTTTCCATGAAGAAATGTTTCCTAATATCCAATCTAAACCTCCCCTGGCACAACTTGAGGCCATTTCCTCTTGTCCTCTCACTTGTTACTTGGGAGAAGAGGCCAACACCCTCCATGCTACAACCTCCTTTCAGGTAGTTGCAGACAGCGATCAGGTCTCCCCTCAGCCTCCTTTTCTCCAGGCCAAACAGCCCCAGTTCCCTCAGCTGCTCCTCATCAGACTTGTGCTCCAGGCCCCTCACCAGCTTCATTGCCCTTCTCTGAACTCTCAATGTCCTTCTTATGATGAGTGGCTTAAAGTACAGGCTGGAGTACCCATTAATGCTCAGAGAAGTTTCTGGGCTAGAGACTGACTTAAATACATGTTCTTCAGTCCTTTTCTGAATTGGAGGATAGACACCAATATTCCCCTCCCCACTGCTTTCATTGCTCTGCACTACCTTGTTTTAAAGCCCAACATCATACTCTTTCCCAAGTCTAAAAGTTGTTTCCCATCACTGCTCCCACAGAGAGGCCTGGGTAGGTGATGCCTGCTCTCATTCCCCCACACCTTCTCCTCTATGCATCCCAAGTGGTCCTTGATCCACACAGCGCAAATACCTCGGTTCTGTGCAAAATTCAGCCCCAGGCAGGGAGCCACGCAGCAGAGGCAGACAGGATTTAATTATGCAAGGGGTTTCAATGGGAAAGTGACAAAAAAGTTGAAACTAAGATGGTTCAAAATGCAGGATTTTTGCAGCCGAACAGCCTTGTTACCAGGGCATGCGTCTCTGGAGAGGCACCCATGGCTTGCCACGGAGCTCCGCTTGCAAAGGCACCAGCTCACCATCAGCCCTAGGAAATGAAGTGGCCTCGAGTTCATGGCACTGGTTTCTTTGCTCTGCTGGGGAAGGGAGAGGGCCATAAGGGGTTCAAGTCTCGTCTGGACATGGCAAATTACACTGAGCCTGCACAGCCATGAGCAGGCAAGCCTGCCAGCCCTGACTGCACATAAGGAACCGAGTGTCTCGGCCTGTGGTGTGAAGTCCACCCACTGGCAGAGGGCCTAGGCAGTACAGCAGCCATGTACAGTAGCATCCTGCAGATTGGACTCACTCCCCAAAACAGAAGCACCTGTGGATACCACAGATTGAAATGGCTGCTTTCGAGCCCACTGCAGCAGTGGATGTGCAGAAGACACACCAGAAGATTTGGTACGTGCCAACGGGAAGGTCCCTGACCCAAAACTCATGACAGCTTCCAACAAGCCACCACTTCCCATTTGCAGACCGGAGACACACGAAGAGACGGAGACATTGAGCCTTATTTCTAGAACTTCCGTGCCCACTGCTAATGGCTCATGAAGAAAACACCTTCCCAAGACAGCCCCCGCCCCATCCCGCCTGAAGGAGCCCCACTCATGTGAGTGGGTCAGGTCCAGGAGCAGAGCCCCCTCTCCCCAGGCAGAGCTGTCACCCTCACAGCAGCAACCCGGCATGCCTGGCACATCTGAGGCTCGGGGCTGCCACTCTTACAGACACGTTGTTTCAACTTTTCTTCCAATTTTGTTATCTCCATTCTGCTTTTTCTCATTTCTACTAGAATCATATAATCATAGCATCATTTTAGTTGTAAAAGACTCTTAAGATCACTGAGTCCAGCCATTAACCTAGCATGGTCAAGTCCACCTCTAAACCATGTCCCTAAGAACCTCATCTACGTGTCTTTTAAACACCTCCAAGGATGGTGACTCAACCACTTTCCTGGACAGCCTGTTCCAATGGCTGACAGCCCTCTCTGTGAAGAATCTTTCCCTAACAACCAAGCTAAACTTCCCCTAGCTCATGCCCCCCTTCTGCTCACATGATCTCGTGCTTTAAACAAATCCTGAAATGGAAAAAATAAACCTCTTGTCATGGTCATTCCCTGCCCTGATGAGCTTCTTACCACTCCCCCCCTGCTTGGGCAGCAGAGCTACTATACCACGAGGAAGTAGCAAGGAAGCTCCCCATCAAAGGTTAGAAAAAGCAGTAATTGCTTTCCTGGGGAAGGAAGGAAGATGTGAGAAGGATTCATCCCTTCTCAGGTAGTTCTGGAGAGGTGTGGGCATGTATCCCACGCAGGGCCAGGCCTGCCCGGGTTCAGTGCTTGCTTTTTGCACATCTCAGGCTGCGCTCTGTAAACTGAGATGGAACTCACTCCAAAGGAGCCTGTAAAGCTTCAGTAGCCAACTCAGAACAACTTCAGCATCACTGTGAAAGTATTTAAAACACGCACACACACACGCCTGAGGATTTAGAGCACATAAAAAATAAGTTACAATAATGTTAAATATCTAAATTGACCCCTTGATACTAGTTACAGCTTTTCGGTATGTCTGCCTTAGCTCATGCTTTTGTCTCTAAGACTTCAGGAGTGGAACAAAAAGCATTATATTAATTATATACTATACCATGGAGTATTTACAACAATTCCTGAGAACTGCCTGAGGTAAAAAGAGAGCACAAAAGCTTTAATTCCTGCACTTTGAAATAAATCAATCCCGTTACATTATCCGAACAGGACTTGTATGCTGTAAATATTGTCTGGGTCAAAAAGCCAGTCTCATCCTTTTACAGGCTAATATCAAGATATTCTGAGTGCACAGTACAAATGGTGAAGAAAAAAAAATGACTTTTATGCCAAAGAAATTACCATTGTTTTTCCCCATATATCAAACAGGTTAACCAATCACAAATGTAAAATCTACAAAGCATGACAGGAACTGTGCAATACGTTTATCACCAGAAAACAAATGCTGTAAAATCACAATAGCTGGTGCTAGAAATTCACAAAGTCTCTCAAAGAAGATGTAGGGAAAAGGCTTGATTCGGATTTTAAGAACTCCCTAGGTTGAAACTATGTCACAATAATTTGCCTGGCCACAATGACTGCAAAGATGCATCCTAGATCAGGAAGAATTTTTACTGTATTTGATTAAAGGCAAAACCAAGTCCTGATATATAACAGAATTCTTTTCTTTCTTGTTATCATCTCAAAGCACTTTATTTTTTAAGAAAAAACACATTTTATAATGCTCTTCAAATGTTATTCTTTTATTTAAAAATGCATGTATTGTAGCTCCCTAGCAATTTATAAAGTTTATTTCATAAATTAATAATTTGTTGCCAGTAATATACTGGCATGGAAATGCTTAGCAATACATAATTATTCTTGATGTGATTTACATGAGCCTCTGTGTGCTAGGCATGTGACTACATTAGGCACATGGTTAATCCTGGCTTTCAGTGAGACTTTGGCAACGAAAGAATCAGCATGCTTAATTTAGTTCAGCCTACTTCCAAGCGAGAGAATCAACAGTACAATCTAAAATTCTTTACATTTATGTTTTTTGTTAATTTCATTTTGCTGAACATTGCTAAAAAGCATGCAAGATCCACTATCTGCCTCACATCTGGAAAAGCACCTTCCCTTGTATTTATTGCCATAGTGTTGATTGCAGCTTAGCACAAAGACACTTCAGTGTGCCTAAACATAGTATCTTCTGACAAGACATGCCTGACAGTGCTCAATGACAAGCCTGCCAGTGTTCAAGGAGAGACTGGACAAGACTCTCAGACACATGGTGTGAACTGTGGGGTTGTCATGTGCAGGGACAGGAGTTGGACTCGATGATCCTTGTGGGTCCCTTCCAACTCAGGACAGTCTATGATTCTTCAGAGGCAATTTAAATTGCCTGGCATGGATGTCTGTGGCACTGTGGCTATATTGCACTGAGGATCTGAACTGGTTTGATTAAAAGTACTTTAGGAATCTGTACACTGTGACTGCATGTTGCAATAGACCCAAACATTTAGACATTAACCAATATGACGCCTATCGCTTTGGCTCATTCCTAACATTTACAGCTCTAAGTCCAATATGTGACCCACTTAAGATTGGGATTTCCCGACTGTGCCATAGGAAAAACTGAGGATGAAAACACAGTTCAAATCTTATTTCCCCCTGGGATGTAGTGAAGAGCTTATTCAGGAAAGCACCTTCTTCTGTGGCTCCGGGCTCTGCAAAACATGAAAGCAAATACTTGAGGAATAAGCAGAAGGTGATTTCTTTTTTTCCAAAATCTCTGCTGGAAGAGCCTGGTAGTTACAGCTGACTTTGTTCTCCGGGAGGTATCTGTCTGAACCTCTGTGGGAAGCACTGAGCTGGAGTTTTGTATAACCTGGAAGACCCTAACCACCAATCTTTTCCAGCCGTGTAGCTAAAAAGAAATGCATCACCTGCTGTTCAAACAAAAGTTCAAGAATAAAGGCTGTTTTCAAAACTGATAGGAGTTTTCAAGGCAAGAGGTTGAGAATATAAATAAAGGCATCCAAGAGTTATACAAATGAACAGAGGTGGGGCTGACCGACTAACAGAAACCATCACTGATAACTCTATTGCCTCTCCAAAGTTGTACCTACATTGTTACTTCTCTTTGGGTGACTGCCCACTAATCCAGGTTCAGAAACATGTTTTTAAGCATATTTTGTTGCACTCTAGAAGCATTTATCAGAGGCATTGCTTCCATTTTATCCCAGATTCAGCAATTCAAGGTGAATCCAGTGGTGAATCAAGATCAAAAGTGATCCCCACAAGATTCTGTTTGGCTCACTGATTTACAAATTTCAGTTTATTCTGACTATGTTGAGTTTTCAAGCAATTAAACAACTTCACTATTGAAAACAATAATCACCTGAAGGGTTAGAGAGCAAAATGACATATGAATGCCTCTTTAATGGTGGGGGTTAGAAAAAAAAAATCAGGCAAAACTTTCCTTTGCATCAAATACTGAAGAAGCTGGCTGGCTGCAGTAATGGGTGGCAGTAAAACACAGCAAATGCAAACTGCCACCTTGGGTGTCCTGACAGGAAACAAGACAGACTGTGTGAAGCTTTCCAGCAGATACTTACATTCAGCAGAGAAAGGAGAGAGTAAGAGATTACTTGAACCTTTTTACAGTTAGTCAGAAAGCAAAAAAATCCTGTTTTCCTTTATTTTTAAAAGCTCTTTTAAAAAACAGTTGTTCAGGTTGTCAGAATTAAGTCCTATCAGAAACACCAAAGGACTTTGTCTGCCCTTCAGGCAGGGGGAGCAGCTGTGTAAGAGTCCCACACAGTGCTGCTCAATGGCCTCTGGCCTCTCATCTCTGCAGGATGGGGTAGCACCAGAGGGTGAGGAGAAGGAAGAGACTTGCTCACTCTCTTGTTGCCTGTTCAGGCTTACGAGTCCCTGTCAGTGGCTGCAATAATTCTGTCAGGTGCAGAAGGCAGCCTCATGGTGCAAATGCCCATTAAAAATTAGATAAAGACCCCTGTCACTTCCCAAGAATCTCAACTGAAAGTCATCATTGCTGTTTAAAAAGATATTTGTTCAGGAATTTTATGGATCTGGAAATTCCCCCACAAGAGGCCCTGTTTGGAGATCTCTAATGATCACAAAAATGTGGAACAAGCACAACAAAATGCTTTGAACAAAACGTACTAGTCAACAGGGTGATATTCAGGCCCAATTACCACATTAACCATGGGCAGATGGATAGAGCCCTTGAGTGTGGAGTCAATGGGTGTGTACTAGGCTACAAGGTGAGCACATGCATTAAGTATTGTGCTCTTCCACACATGGTCTGGTCCTTAGGTGATTTCTCAGCACTATGAAGAGTTTCTACAGACTAAATCAGCACCCATCACTATAATCTTTCTTTCTATGCTGACAGAAACATGCAATGATGCCAGAGACAACTTCAAGCAGAAGACCAGCTTTTTGCCAAAGGGTTCTTGAGCTGCTCCATACCCACCACCAAACCCCAGGATTTTGTCTCCAGCTCCAGTGCTTCTTGGGATTCTAGTCATAGGTCTCATCCCTACCTTTCTGTCTCCATTTTTCACTCCTTCCTTCCCTTCTCCTCTGCATGCACAAACTCAATTTGCAACTGAAGATCCAAACCATGTCACTACACACACACCTGCATAGGCACGTGCAGTCATCCTGGTGATCTCTATCACAGTTCTCCAGCATAGTACATGTGTGTGCCCTAATTAAGGATGTTTGCAGCAGAACTTAAGAGATCTAACCTTTTATCTGCAAGTCATATATATCAGCCACTGAATCACCTCAAAAATTAAAAGCTACAGCACCAAGAATAAAGAAACCTGCTTCGGTTAAGTATACTGCATCACAGAGTACCAGAATGTGGGTGCTGCTTTGTGGCTGTCGAATCATTCAAGCAGCAGAGGCAAGAGCCACTAAACCTCACCAGGGACAACGTTATGCCATCCGGATTTCCAAAGCTTTTGAAAATGCATTTAGAATTGAAAAACAAACAACAGCTAATGCACTGGATATTTCACACTGGTAGACTAAAGTGCAGATATCCAATTTACAGATAACACAACAGCTTCTTTTCCCTTAGTCATAAATTCCAGGATGATCAGATTCTGAATAGCACTCCCAGATACAAAAGAAAAATAGGGCAGATGATGAATATTTTATCTCTGAATTCTTGCTATACATAATCATATTATTTTATTATCTCGTGCTGTGCAGAAAAAATATGGGAAATGAGGCTAGATTTGTGAATGATAGTAATAATTTGTCAAGCTGTTTGATGCAAGGATGAAAATACAATAAACATAATTTTTAAAGTTGAGTTAGAAAGACTGGCTACTGCCATGGAAGTGGGAAATGTGAAAGTGATTTAAGGGTATTAAAGGAACGTAAAACAGTCTGTGATAGAATAATTTATATAGGAAGAACAACAAAATAAAATACAGGAAACACTAGCAAAAGCTGTATCCATTAATGCAAAAGGTAACCATTTTGACAGTCCTGGGAAGGAAAGATGAATAAACACCCTCATTACACACCTCCACTCAAGTTTCACCTTGACTTAGAAAAAGCTGTTTCCTTAGTGCACTGCACTTTCATTATGTGTGGACAGGGAATAGCTTTTGCTAATGGTATTCAGATATGCATATTCTAATCCACTTTTCCAATGGTATTTGTTAGCATTCATGTTTCTTTATGAATTACCCAATGTTAATCCAGCACTGTAAACAAGCTTTAAAAAAGAAAATTAAGAAAGCAACCCTTTGAAATCACAAAGACATGCCTAAAGAGAGAATGCAGATAGAGCTTGGTAGAGGTGTGCACAACCAATCACATAAACACAGAGGCTGGAAAGGACTCCTGGGGATCTCCAGTCCAGTCTGCTGCCCAAACCATATCCAGCTGGAGCAGGTTGCTCAGGGCCTTCTCCAATTGGGTTTGGATACCTCCAAGGGTGAAGGCTCCTTACTGCAATTTGACAGGGATAAAACCTGGCTAGAGTTGCTGTTTGTATGAGAAATAATGACCCGGCATTTCAGCCACTAGCAAAGAAATAGAAACGTCGCCCACAGATAAGGTAATTATATTAGCTTTGGCCACCATGGTCTGGTATTTAATTTAAAGCGTAGTACTTCTGTTCCTAACTGCTCCATCTCTGTATGTTATTATCAGGAAAACACTTCAAAAACATAACAAAGCAGAACTCCATAACATCTGAAAGAAAAAAACAAATCTGGATGATATAGCTGGGAGAACATTGATTGAGAATTTCAATGCTGTTGGTTTTATATCTTCAAGATGGTTGATATCCTCATTCCTGACCTATTTTTGAAAACTTCAGACCTCTCCAGGTAGGTCTTTCAGTCTCCACAGTTCACTAGGGACTACAGACAGCACCAATAGGGCTCTAAACATTAACTTAAGTATTAGATTTTCAAATAATAACCAAAGGATTAGATGAGGACAAACGTAAATATTTACCTATGTACAACGACTCACACTGTCTGTATGACACGTTGGTGTCTATTGGGAACTAGTATCAGATGTCTGGGTATCCAGCAGTCAGATTTAATTATTTGAGCTAGGTTCCCTCATACCAAGACACTCTGTACTCAGCCTGACTGAAAAATCAAATTGGACAAATTCTTTTGTTTATAACTCTGTAGTAGAAAAGGTTAAAACAGGCCCTTCTTCTGATCCAGTAAAAAAAGCCCTTGAAAGCAGTGGAATCCTCAAATGCCTGAAAGGATTAGAGTTTGTCAACCTCTGAGAATTCCTGAAAAACACACCAGAGATAGAGTTCCCCTCAACGTTTCAACATACCTTCCCCTTCTTAATTAAAAAAGTATAAAGGCAGAATTGAGATCTAAAATGCATTCCAGATACTTTTATCTACTGTACTATCTCGGGAGTCATGTGTCAATTACCTCTAGAAAAGCCATTCAGGAATTAGAGTCTGCCCAGGTCAAAGTAAAGCAGGTTTTCTCCTGGGCTTGCAGGTGATGCAGAAGCACCCTAGAATCCCATGATTTTATGCCCCTTCATCCTGACTTTCAGTGAGTGCTGCACTTCAAAGCCCTTTTGGTTAGAAAAACCAGAAACGGAGGTCAGAACACCAATGTTTTCCAACCGTTTTTATTTCTAAATTAAAATATTAAGTGGCTGTTCACTGTACCAATTTCCATTTCAGAAATAATGCATGGCCTCATCAGGCAAGAGAGCCAGGCTAATGCAGCCAGCCTCTGCATTTAACAGTCCAGAACCAAAACCCCACAGCAGCACTCAGAGCACACACCTAGAAGAGGTGCACGCAAACCCATGAAGAATCGCTCTGCATTACTACATGTACAGTGAAAAGTCAGGCATTTACATCATGGGAGATGCAGGACCTCATTCGCTGAATACACATCCATAAGCAAAAGCAAGGCAGGAATGGCTTTTTTTATCTTTTCATCTCTAGCTTCCCCCAAGGACTATAATTTAATATTAAATGGCATCTCAGGCATTCCCTTTGTACAGAGGTATTTGATGTAGAGACAGGAAGGAAGACCCTTTACTGCGTTTATGTAAGGTGCTGCTGGCATGAGGGAGCGAGGCAGAGAGACCAAGCATCACCAAGAGTGGTGTTTCAACGTGTTAAGGGACTGGGAAAACTTATCCATTGCCCTGCATTTTCTCATGTGTATGTCTGACCTCCTTTAAGTGTCCTCTGTTTTCTGTAGGAGACCATCATAGCTTCTCCAGAATCTCGGTCGTTAATAGGAGTGCTACAAATATTTGACCTAGGTGATTTCTCTATTTATCTGTTATTCTGATGATGCTTCTCTTGAAAGTAAAGCATGCCACCTTCCCAGTGAAATACATGGACCTTACTTTCCAGTTTCACTGAAGGTCAGTATACAGTGTGATCAACCTTGGCCTGGATGCTCCAGGTGCAGAGCTTCAAAAGCAAATCAGGGTTCCACTGAGGTATCTTCAATATAAATTTAAAAATGCGTGGACTGACCTTTATGTCACTGAATGAAGCCTTACATTTTTACCAGTTGTGACAAAATAGATCAGGTAAGGACTGGAAAAAAGAATACTAAGAAGAAAACACGGTTAGATGTGAAATACCTATCCAACTGCATAAAGAAGCACACGCATCACAGCCCAGTGCATGCACCAACCCTAAGGCACTTCTCTGATGCAAACAGTACCAGCAAAAACCCCTCTTTTGTCAAAACAAAGCCTTACCTTTCTGCTATAGATTTCCTTGGGTAATAAAAATCCTCTCCTGCGAGGTAGGCAGCTGCAGTTCCACCTCCAAAATAGGTTTTCTTCAAGAGGGGGGCAATCCGATTGTTTACCAACAACGCTCCTAAACCAGTCGGGAATCCGAAGATTTTATAGAACGAGATGGAGATAAAGTCAGCCTGGTGAACTCCCAAGTCTAATGGAGAACTGCTCACATACGAAGCTGCATCTAGTAGAACAAACCACTTCCCTGGTACTTTGATGGGGCAGAGCTTTCCAGATTTTATGTCCTGTATCCATGAAAGGGGATATTTGGTAC
The DNA here is from genome assembly GCA_013399365.1 of Pampusana beccarii. Taxonomy (NCBI): domain Eukaryota; kingdom Metazoa; phylum Chordata; class Aves; order Columbiformes; family Columbidae; genus Pampusana; species Pampusana beccarii. Next base: position 683,564 of record VWYH01010734.1, read on the forward strand.
CAGAAAAATTGCTCTGAGCTGGATAAGAGAAAAGATGAGGTGTCGTGCAGTTTTGTTCTTCAGCTGGTGACCTGTTTTTTTCTGATAACAAGATTTCCTTTGGTTTTATTGGAACAGACAAGACATTCATTGAGGCTGTTATCCCCCTCATACCCACCACAGATGTGTGGCTGTCAGTTAGGTAACAAAATCGACTGCTGGGTTGCTTTGTGCCTTCAGGTATCCAAGGGAATGCTTCTGCTACCAGTTTAAGTGCAGCTGTGCATCCAGATGTGAAAATGATGGTGTAATCATCAGCAGAAGTGTGAAAGTGTTGCAATATTCTGAAATACAGGAAAAAAAATCCAGTCATTTCCTGATTTTTCTATTTTATTGCTGTGTGATATATTTTGTTTATTCTCAGCATAAATTCTTCTATTCTGACACCTGATATGAATACAAGTAGACAGTTTTTGCCAAATAGCACAATAAACTTCAAGAAGTGTAAACTGAATCATTTTGCCCACAAGAGGCTCTTTCCAATGCTGCAGTGAACATGGCTGTGTTTTTACAGATACAAGTAAATTCTGCCTTGCTCTGAATAGAGTGGCCAGTCTAGTATCTCAGTGGGATCAGAATCAAGCCTGTATATAATTAAAATTACACTGTCTTTGAGAGAGCCCGTTTTATTTGCAAACTGTTAGGGTTTTTTGTTTACAAAGTATTTGGAGTAGACAATATCTTTCTGTTAAAAAAAAATAAATACTGGGCATCTCAATTAAGGGTCATAGAACTCAACAGGGAAACCTTAGCATACAGTTTTGCTCCTTGTTTATTAACAACAGGAAGACAGCAAGAAGGAACATATGCTTCCTATATGCTTTATGCACATACTGCAAAGACAGCCTAAACCAGAAGCAACCTAATGTCTTCCAGTGAGCCAGACTACGAAAACGTAAGCAAGCATGTTTCTTGAGACACATTTACACTACACACTCATGATGCTTGGACAGCACTTTCTGGGCTCTGAACTACCTTTTGTAATCACCACCTAATGCACCTTTCGGTACTCACGCTAGCTTGTGCATCTATTACAGCTTTGCGGTGTGCAAGGTGGCTCTTTTCAGAGGCTGAGGAACAGCTTCAGTTCAGTTACCTTTCTCACCTTTTTATGCAACAAATTTTCTCCGAATTAACTTTTGTAAAACTCCTACTAGTATTAACAGGAAATGTAACAACCATCCAAGAGACACCAGCTTCAGTGCATGGAGCAAAGCAAGCAAAATGGAAGCAAGGCATAAATGTTGTTGCTCTGCAGTGCTGTCTGGTTTTCAAGAAAGGTAAAATGTTACAGGGTGTCTCAGTGCATCTCTCCTGCTGCAGAGCATTTCTGTAAGCAACATAATGCATCAGTGCTCTCCAAGGAGCTGGCACGCTGTTTTGTGTAATTCCGAGGTAGAGACCAGCATTTGGAGAAGCCTATGAACTCCGGTTCCTAATATGTATCATTAAAAGTCTGCATGTTATATATAACAGCAGATTCCCTTACTAGAACAGGCAGCAACCAAAGACATAGCTCCATTTAAAGTTAAGTTGTATAAATGGTTACACAACAAATTCAAGCTAAAATTTCCTGAACCAGATGACAGCAGAGAGAAATCCTTTGAAGTTTTACGTGTCCAGTCTGAAACACAAATGCTACAGGCAAAGGATGGTGGACCTGTATGTGTGTAGTGCAGCAATCAAAGATTAAAGACTGGAAAAGTAGCAATTGCAATGACTTTGATGATTAGGAATAAAAAGCACCTGCAAAGCCCCACTGAAATTATTCTATTAATACTTTTCTCAGCTGAAGGAAAGTTTTATTGTACTGGGAAGCACAGGATGCAACAGATGGATTCATAGGCCCAAATGAGACTTGAGTTTCTTCAGAACTTAATTTTTTGAAATCTGATGTGATTGGTAGGTACTTTATGTCTTCCCTCCAAGAAGAAAGAATTTCAGCTTCTATGAGGGACATCAGCAGATCATGGATTTAAGCTCAAAATATTTCGAGAAACTTTTTGAAAGAATTCACAAGGATCTTCCTGAACTAGATCTTGCCAGGGTACAGCTGCTGCAAGCATTCACAGCTCCAAATGTTGTGGTCAAGACCATATTCAGAGAAACCAAACTTCTCCATTGTATTTCAGAAACCATGTTAGGGGTGAAGACAGGGGTAACTGCAGAAGTTTTTGTATTGAAACCACAGCCTGCCTCATTCGTCCCTGTGACCTGCCCTCTCTGGTCACCAAATCACATCCACTTCTGCTTCCCTGGCAGTGACCTGTACAGCCTTTGCCACCATCACCTGCATTACAGCTTGAAGCACCTGTATGTGTGCGTGTGTGTGTGTTTTATAGGACACCTGGCTGAAGGAATTTGAAACCCTGAACCCAGGCAGTAGTCCCTGGTACAGTTAACTCAGTTAACTTAGCTGCAGGGCTGCCACTCAGAGCCATGCCCTGAATTTCAGTCCTGACATCCTTCTGCCTTTATTCTCCTTTCCTTGCATTCACCTAGATACAGAAAAGGTGGAAAGCAGGGCAAGCAAGAATCCTAACTTCTTCTTCAGTGACAGAGCAGGAGAGCATTAGAATCCTGTTTCTAGGGGAAAAGAAGTGAAGAAAGGAGATTATTAATAGTAAGGAGGCTGGGTCTTTGTGGTTATGGACATAATTTTGTATGTATTATCTGAGGTGGCTTATTTTTGCATGCACTACATTCATACTGGGTAGGTCTTGGAATCATTACACTGATATAAACACAAATTACAGAAAGGTTGCACAATTGCAACAAAAATCAACAACAACTAAGTATCAAACTTAGGTATCCAGAGTAACCTGATTTCCACTTGAAGCTTTTTCTGTTACTGATGCATTTCTGATATAACACCAGAGAGATACGCATTAATAAGTTGTTATGGGCAGATAGGCATTAACATCATTATACAGAGTGATTTTTATTTTGTTTTTATCCCTGTGAGCATTAGGACAAGTTATATATTCACATGTATGTGCACATGCAGAATACCTTTCCAGTTAAAAAGTTGGGTGACAGGAGCAAATTCTTAATACATAACATCTCTTCGAAAGAGCCAGCTGACAAGAGCAGCAACAAAAAGCATGCTGAAGACTCTCATCAAGCTACTTCTACTTTTTACGCTTTCTCTGCTTTTCTCCCCAGTCAGCCTCTTTGTGCCACACAAGCTGAGTAGGAGGTGAGACACAGCTAGGAAAAATGCCAAATTTTGCTCAAGAATAATAACCTGCCGTTCTCCATAGGAATTGTACTTGCTTATCGCAGCACTTGGTTTGACAAAGGCTCTGTAAAATGACAATAGCTGGGGTGTAGGAATGGTGGATTTAATAATGGGATGCTGTTGTCCAACCATGAATATCAGAGCCAGTGACTACTTTCATTAAACATTTTCAAAACTTTGCAAAACAATAAATACTTTTTTTTTTTTTTGGGGGGGGGGGCGGTTAGGCTCACGAATAGTGACAGCTCTATGTTTAATTCATAAATGAGAGAGACAAAGCTCATGTATATCAGTAGTATTTTAACTATGTTTAGTTTTAGATCATCCAAATTCAGAAACAGCTGAGCAGTTCTGAGATAAAATCCATGACATAACACTGACCTTCTTGGTTCAGTACCATAAACTCCTATGGCAACTTTTTAGAAGGATTAAACAGTACCATAAACTGACTTCATCATGAGAAAAATCAAGCTTTAGGGTAAAATTTTCAAAAGTGCCTAAATGAATTAAAACATTTTTTTAAAGTTATTTAAGTTCTTAAACCTAGAGAAACAACCAAGTTACATTTCTAATTGACCTCAATAGAAAATAGGTGATTTTGTAAACCTCAACAAGTACCTATTTACATTTTGAGTCTCTAGATGCCTCATAAAATTGGTATGATTCCAGTACTTGCAAAAGAGGTAGAATTTTCAAAGTTGGACTTAGGTTTTGGCTGAAGTATTTCTAACATTAAAAAAGAAAAATCAATAAATAAAGCAGTATCAACTGAGTTAAGGGAATTCCATTCTCCAGAATGACTTCTGATGCGCAGAGCAGAAGAGCTACAAGCACTTCAGAATAAGGTTTGTAAAATGAACACCACAAACTCCTGAACTAAAGCAGCCCTGCTATGATAAAATCGGAGTTCTCAGAGACAGAAAACTGCAATACGTCCAAATGACTTCCGCCACCTACAGTACTACATCCTCTGATTTGACATGAATATTGGGAAGCACTGGCTATTACACACAGAATTCCTAATGCTCTCAGTCTTCATGTAAGACACAGCCCATTATAGAGAAATGCAGTTCACCTTTATTACACTCCTGGAAGATTTATAGCCATATATAAAGTGGCTGTTGGCAGCAGGACTGAAGACTTGCAGTAGGAAACTGATAGCGTGACCTACTATAGCTCACAGCTGCAAACAGCAGTGGTATTTTATAGTATTACAAATTTCCACTTTTCAAAGGACTCTTTGGAAGAAATGACTAAGAGGATAATTGTTTCATTAAACATACTGACACAGCTGTCCCATCATGGGAAGATGGCAGAAAGGCTGAGAAAGTACCTTGCTTTCAGGCTGGCGCAGTGGTGGAGGAAACCACACGCTCCACCTCTGCAGTACATCCAAGACCCACCATGACCGTTCAGCTCGTCTTTCTCTCACCCACCTCCCCAAGAGAACACAGGTCACAACACATGGAGGTCAATAACTCATGGCCAAGAAGTCAGTCTGGGGAGAAGCCACTGAAAACGCCCTCACTCGACCACACTTCCCTGTGCACACTGGTTTTCTGAGACCTCTCTGTTAGCCAGTGTTTAATCCTTTTAAAAAGTTGCCATAGGAGTTTGTCTCTTCATGACTGCAGTTGAGCCAAAACGCCTTACGACTTTAAACACCGGTAGGGAAACTCAATTGATTTTCAATCAAGCTTGGTCTCTCATTTTATGTATTTAATACACACATATTTAATAATGGGCTTTAAATTTAAAAGGTCTCTATAATCAAGTCATATAGTTTGAAGTAGTCATATTATCTAATGTATCTAATCTGACAGCCTGAATTAATAATTTAATTCAGAACTAGACACTCCACATTGCCACTGGCAGCTCTGCAGAAGATAAAGGCTACTGATTTGTTCAGCTACCTTAGGTACACAGCATCGCTCGAAGTCAGATGAAAGGGAAGCCCTCCAAAGCTGTCGCCTGGCTGCTGTTACTTCATGCATGAAGCTCCACATTCCTCCTCACCACCAGCTCCTCATTTGTGGCCCTCAGGAGCAGATCAATAGCAGCACTCCCACGAAAGTACAGATGTCCACACTATACCATTTCCATTACAGCCTCCCCAAATTCAGTTGATTTACATTCTTTTCTTCTGTGCTTCTAGACTTTAAACACTTCTAAAATATGCTTCATATCAGTTCCTCCACTCTCTTCAATTTACTATTTTGCAAACACCTGTAAAGTTGAATAGCAACTTCTATTGCTAGGTTTGGGCTCTTTCATACTCTAATTCCAATCGGTGCAAACATTTCATTTTCTAGTTGGCGAGATCAAAATATGGCCAAGGAGTTTGTGATTTTCATTTGTATTCACATTTTTATTTAGATTGTATATGAGCTTTCATAAATACTGCCAGTAAAAGATTCCATAGCCAGTAGTTTACCTAGCTAAAAAGGACTCCTTTTAAAAGTTTAAGTATTGCCATTGTAACAAGACATTCAGATTTGAAGAGAGAAGCATAGTTATTTATTCAGCAGTACAAGTTTGGGTAGCACATCATAAAGGCTTCTTTTCAGCTGCACATTGACATATAAAAATTATTTTTTACTATATTTTTTTTCTTTTGCCATGCTACCCGGGAGCACATATCCAGTTTGGACTTGTATTGAGAGATGCTTAGCTTGAGCCTCAGAAATTTCATCACACTGTTTTCTGCTCTATAGAAACTCTGAAAAGATGTAACGTCCTGTTGATCAAGGAATAGGTTTTGTACGAATGGCAATTAAAAAAAATATAAAAAATTACTTCTGAGACAAACAAAATATTTTTCTTTTTTATGTTAGAGGATAACACTTTTCATAACTTGCATTTTATTTTTTTCTGCACACAAGTGTAAGTGGGAAGTCTAGCTAGTGGCTGCATCTACATTTCTGGGTAAGAGCAATTTAACCTTCCCCATTTATTAATTAAGAGCCACCTCCAGCTATCAAAGCAGTCAGTTGAAAAACTCCCACCAACTCTAGTGAGGGATCCTAAGGTCTTGTAAACTGCTGTGGTTATTACAGACACCAGAACCAGCATCCTGCTTTTAGGCTTAACTTAATGTGCAGCAGCGGTTCTGTAAATGTTTTTTCCCCCCTGTGTATATGAAGGAAAAAGGAACAGAAGATGTGACTATCCTCATTCAAGCCAATACAGAAGGATACTGTAAAGAAGTACACACTGCTTAATATAAAACCCAAACTTTCCTTAACTTCTCTCACTGATGGAAGTGACAGCTTAGCTTAAACAGTAACAGCTCTATCCATAAGGGGAATGCTCTGGTTTAACAAACTAAAAAGACAATTCTTCTGGGTGGGAAATGTCTTACATCTTATTTTGTAAAGACAAGGTCTATTCAATTCAGTATGTCACAACATCAAGTTATATTCTCATTGTCATTTCCCAATCCAAACAAAAGCAAACTGAAATCTATGAATATTTTTAAGATTCAAATGTATTTAAGTGGGGAAAAAAAAATCTATCAAGTCTGTCTTCCTCCCACAAAACATTGATTCAATTTAAAAAGCCCTTGTAAACATTTGCATTTTTTCTCTTAAAGACAGGCATGTTTTCAACAGAAATCTATGTCATATCATCTCTGTGACCTCTGCAGCTAATGCAGCAGAAGTCTATCAAATTGAAGGATTTGCCTATAGACTAATACCTGCATAAGAAAGAACACTGGGATAAATAATCCTTTATAGTTCTCTCTCAAAGTTTGCTCAGTCCCCTTTTCCATTTCAGTTTCCCGTCTCATGCTGACAATGCACAAATTTAAACCTTTCCGAGCACGCACTTACTGTGAAATAAGCACACACTGCTCTCTTTATCCTCACTGGTTACAACCATATGAACTTGTTTTCTGATCATTTTACTTGAAAGGCACTCATTTTGAACGCAGCTTCTTCCCATTTCTGCTCGCACATGAGTAATAAGGATCCCACCCATTTACATTATTACTGCTGCTTATGGCAACACTGAAATTAGCTCCCTGAATGCATGAAATAAATTATTAGGTGGAATGCACCTCATATGCTCCACTTAGCATAGGTAGGTGATGCAAAAATCCCTCCCTTTCTGTTTGTAAGCATTATTTTCTTTAGGCATTCAAGCTCAACCATCTGAATCAAAGCATTATAATCCATTACACTGATTCCCCTGGGCACCGCCTGATTCACCGGAGACATACCGTCGCAATACCCGTTTGCTTACAAAGGGTCACAGTTGGTGTTCACCAAAGAAATCGCCTCTCCATTTCTGCAAAGCTGGCAGCCCAGCAGAATGCCTGAAGTTTCTCTCACACAACATCTTGAGAAGAGCGAGAGCTCTTTGATGGCTACAAAATACCTCCTGCAGGAAAAGGTGCTTTGCTGAACAAAGCCTTTAAGAAGTGCACACCCAGACCAAAAGGTGTTGACCCTCACTATGAAGTGCACACCCCCAAGACATTCAGTGTCACACCAGGCACACTGACAGAGCAAACTAAAATTTGTTATGGCACTGCATACGGCCAGAAGAGTAAAACAGTGGGAAGGAATCACGAAAACCATAAAATCTGACACTACAGGCTACCTATTCATAAGGTTTGTTCTTGCACACAAATGTTACTGCTCTCACTGACAGAAGCCTATAACTCCTACAACTTTGTAGATATGGCAGAACCCCCTGGGTAACTGTTTCTTTGAAATTAAATAGTTATTTTTCTGTATAGAAAGACAAGATCAATTGCTACATGATTTTAAAACCACTTCATGGATTTTTTTTCTAAGACTAGCCAGATCCATTTACTCTGGTGCTTGAACAAATGACAAAGATTTGTAAAAACACTTATGAACCCCGGTATTTTCACTAGTTAGAACACAAGTGACTCTGCAAATTTATACCATGGGTTCTTCAAATGAAAATTCACCATGTGCTATTCAAGTCAACCAGGAAGGAAATGGAAAAAATAACCCATATTTTAGGCAACCTTTTAAGGAGGACTAGCCATAAACAGCAAACACCTCATGAACAAACCATTCCAAACTGCATTTGCAAAAACTAACTGCCAAATAGAAAACTACAAATTAATCTGAACAATTCTTAAATAATTAATGTATTAAAATCCAAAGTATTTTTCCAGTAAATCTTAGGAGTCAGCACCAGGAAGTGAAATTAAAACCAAACATAGGAAGATTTTGTACATGGACTAGTTTATCACCTCAGTTGCTGTCCAGGGCAACTTCAGCATGAGATGTTTTCATCACAGTATCTTCTTCATAAGGTGCACGAAACAACTAAGGTCACTGTACTTTCCCTTTCCAATGTCCTCTTTCCTAGCACAAACCATAAGGTTTCTATGTAGGCATCCCCTGAGGAGAAACAAAGAATGCATCACAAGTGACTGTGATGGTGAACACTCAAGGCAGCACAGTACCAGCCAGAGCTATCACTTCTACTGGTTATATGTGTAATATCCTATTCACAGGCTACACAAATTAAAGGGTGGGTGTGTGGAAATTCATGTCGCTTTAAGACATCTATGCTGTGGACACCAGAGAACATCACCCTTTAGAGTCACTCAAAAGCCACAGGCTCTACAGCAGGCAGCTCGTCTGACCTAAGCTAAAAGTCTGCTTCAGGCTGAGATGTCTCACCCTGGACATGTCCAATTCCTTCCATTGCCTGCTGAAGGCATCTAAATGCCTTGTGCGGCATACACAGCTACTCTTATACAGCTTAACCTCAGCTTCAGTATCTTTGGAGCACAAACATCCGTCTTTCCAGTCTTAGTAAGTCCTGATCTCTAGCCTTTCCACATGTTCTGAGCTCCTGCCAGAGAGATTCGTCTCTCAGTGTTAAAGTGCCTAATTAACTCTGCTAATGCCAGCAAGCACCACTGGCATGAGGCTTGCCTGCCTACCCTAGGGATATTTGCTGGTAACTGGTCAGAACTTACTTCACTCTGATTTATGATTCTTGGAAAGTGGAGCACGACAGTTGGCTATTTTCCAGCAGTATAACATGTATAAACTTGTAAAGGTTGTTTCAGAAAGAAAAGATAAAAAGAGAAAAAAAGCCCACTTAGATGTTCTGATGGTTCCACACTCTCGAGTTTTCACAGTACTTAACCTTTTAAGTAACCTCAGATAAGAAATTAAATATCCTTTAAGGTGTTAAAAAAAAACTTCAGAAGCTAGACTTTTGCTTGCCTTATTTTTTTTTGTTTCCAAATAACATAGCATTGCTTCCAATCTTTTTTTAAAGATTATTCTTTGTTTAACTTTAACAGAATTTCTTTTGAGATCAGCTTTGGCCTTTAAACTCTGTGCTTCTGTGATCTCTCCAGTTGTAGTGGTTTTGGAACCCATTAAAAAAACTACAGTAAATTTTCTTCTGAAACAGTATGTCATGTACTCCAGACACTGTGGCTTTACTCAATCTCTTTTCCCTGTTGGTGCCAGAGAGTGGATGTATGACAACCAGTAGCTGTCTACAACCAATTTACAAAACGGATATGCCATCAAAACCAAATAAGTTTGACTTATTTACACATTGCCTGATATTTTTGATTGTAAAGTGCAAGTAACTAAGCATAGCTTCAAAAGCATAAGCCAGATTTCCCCATGCTATCCAGAAACAGACTTATTCTGTGGTGCAAGAGTCAAGCACAGATATATGCTCATTACTTACTGAGTCTTCCATTAGTTATTTAATCTTGGTATTTTTACTTTGGGGTGGTACTGCCTGGGACTAAGGTAGGTTTGAGAGGCAGTAGGAGAGCGGTCGTGTAGATGGGCCCATGCAGCTCCCATATTCTGGGGGCTTCTCTGCGCTGGCTCCAAGCAAGTCCATTTCTGAGCTGTGTTGGGAGTCAAAGCACAGCAGTAGCGGCAAGGTGTGCCAGTCCCAGACACTCCCACATGGCTGGCAATCTTCTTCCACTGTCTTCTTTCTGGGGTTTAGGGACTCACATGTCTGACACATCGAGAGTCAATCACTGTTATTTGTGGTTTGCAGACAACAGGTACACCAGAGTCTATGGCCTGTGCAGAGTGTAGTTGACTGCCTCCTTGGTAGGATGCACCACTTGGCAGACAACTTCGCAATGCTGAGATCCATCTGATGGTTCCTAGTCCAATTCCTGCTCTTAAACCAAGTCTTGATCCTAATCTTGAAACACATCAACCACAAATGAAGACAGCTATATCAGTGATCACATATGTATTGCTGACTCTATAATATTAATCTGTTCCTCTGGAAAAATTGCAAAATACAAGGTGAAAGGAGATGGACAAAGACAGAATGTTTTCATGTCAAAAGGAGTCGGCTACATGAAATGGACCCATAGCACTGATGAAGTTCTCTGCTATCACACGTCCAGAAGCGCAGAAATGGACCATTTCCAGCACAAGCTTTCAGATCTACCTCATCAGTGTATTTCTGCAGTATGACTGATGGCCTGACTACAAAAAAAAAAATATTACATCTGTAGCCAGAGCCTTCTTGCTCAATGGAAAACAAAACAAAACACAAAAAAGCCAAAAACAAACAAACAAACAAACCCCAAACAGCACCAAAAAACCCCCAATAAAAAACAACAAACAAAACCACAAAACAAACAAACAAACAAAGAACAACGAAGAAGGGATAGCTTCTTGCAAATCATAAAGGCCTGTACAGTGAGTTCACATTTTTGGGAAACACTTAGGTCCAAAACTTCACAGGTACTCAGGTGTTTAAGCGGGAAGTAAGTGATTTGGTAAATCTGGGCCTCAGTTACTAAGGTGACAGAGACTATGGCAAACACTCATATATAAATAGGCCTTATTTCATCAGGAGTTGCTTTACAAGTACTACGCTTTTGCTTGGAATTGGCTTTAAATGAAGATGTTAATTTGAAATCACTTTAGTCTGCTTTGAAAAAACAGTGGGGTTATGTAAATATATTAATGCATTTCAACAGCATTTTACTTCATACGGCATAGGCATCCCAGGTAAATTAGACAAATCCTCAACAACAGCTTGTACTTTCCCTTGCTCTGGTGAAAAACCACAAGAGTGAAGCCTGGAAGACCGCTGGCCACCAGTTATTTGCCATTTGTTCTTTGTTGGTGTGATGGCGCACCTCGGCAGCACAGCTCTGATTTTGCTTTCTAGAAAGAACATTGAAACATTTTACACAAAACTGCAAAAAACTTTTGTCAGTATGAGGGGCAGTGGCAATAATATGAAGTGCAGAACCAGTAACCCTTGGCACATGAATCTTGAAACCTGCAGGACCCTCATACTTTTGGTAAAATGGTGGACTATCCAGTCACTTGTGAGCTAGAAATAACGTGATACCACGAATGTTAGTAAAACCATCCTGGTCACCATAATTATAGAAATTCTCAAGAGTTGAAGGCTTTTCTGCTTGTTTGTTGAGCCGACCAAAGGAGTCATAGTGTCAGTGTGCACTCGGCACATGCAGTTAGCACTGAGCCACATTCATGTGGCACTGCCTGTCAAGTCGCTCTTCATTCACTCTAAATCCTGACAACTGTGCTTCCAGTGCTGCTGGAAGCTGAGGGAGAAACTGTTCTACACATGATGGATGCAACAAGGCAGAAATGACTGTTGAGGGATAATCTTGGCTTGCCCTAAAACATAACCTGGTTGCAATGTATGACAAACACATTAGGGACCAAAAGCATTTCAAGGAGCTCACAAGTGGCATTTTTAGAATCAAAAAGTGAAAGTAGCTTAGAGGGAACTTAACTTAAAACCCACAGCATCACAAAACCTCCATATAAATGCCATTGCTTTACTAAGTTAACAGAAAATATTAATCAAACTCAGGAACTGCATATGTGAGAGAGAGATGAGACAAATATTTTGTAACTTGCTGCAATCGTTCCTATATTGTCTTAGGATCACTCTCTTCACAAAAAGATGGACATGAAATCTATAAACTGAAAGTAAGTAATGCTGTTCAAAGTGTCCCATTAGTTAAATTCTGATATAAATTTAAACTGCTATTGATTAAAAAGTTCACCCCAGAGGATGTATGTTAAGTAACCTTTCCTTTTTGCAATTTGTGCTGCCTGGCAGCATTAAATCTCGTGAAATCAAAAGTAACTAAAAAGTATAATAACAACCTTAATTTCCTATAATCCTTCTAGACTGCATTCTCATTTTGTAGTTCAAGTAACTTTCTAGTGGTTTTGAGTTAGAACAAAAGAATGTAAGAACTTACTGTTATCTTAGCCACTGTCTGGGAGCCAAGGTTTTTCTGAGCTCTGCCCACAGGTGTGAGGCAGCTGGGAAGGGGGGCATGGATAGGGAAGAGCTTGGCTGACATCCAGACTGATCAGTAAGAACATTCCATGCCATTAGCATCATGCTTCATATTTAAGGGGAGTTGGGTTTTCCTGGCTAGGGAGAGACGAGAGACAGAGACCTGTTCAAGTTCTGTGCCATTTCAGGGGAGTTTCATTTGGGAGTTCTTTTAGTTAAGACTTCTACCACCCTGCCGTTTCGCAGAGGCTTCTGTGCCTTTCTGCTTTTTCCTCTCTGTCTCCAGCACTGGATGTTTGGGACCAGGGTGCTGCTTTCTGGGAATGGCTGCTCAGCACAGATGGAGTTCACGAGGAATTGCACTGAGTATCTATTATTTCTATTCTATTCTATTCTATTCTATTCTATTCTATTCTATTCTATTCTATTCTATTCTATTCTATTCTATTCTATTCCATTCCATTCTACTCTATTCCATTCCACTCTATTCCATTCTATTTTCCCTTTTATATATATAGAATCATATAATCACATAATAGTTTGGGTTGGAAGGGACCTTCAAAGGACATCTAGTTCAACCCACCTGCAATAAGCAGGGACATCTTCAACCAGATCAGGTTGCTCAGAGCCCTGTCCAGCCTGGCCTTGAATGTTTCCAGGGATGAGGCATCTACCACCTCTCTGGGCAACCTGTGCCCATGTTTCACCACTCTCATTGTAAAATATTTCTCCTTCATGTCTAACCTGAATCTCCCCTCTTTCTAATTTAAAACTGCTACCCCTTGTCCTATTGCAAAAGGCCATACTAAAAAGTCCGTCCCCATCTTTCTCATAGGCCCCTTTTAAGTACTGAAAGGCCGCAATCAGATCTCCCCAGAGCCTTCTCTTCTCCAGGCTGAACAACCCCAACTCTCTCAGCTTGTCCTCACAGCAGAGCTGTTCCAGCCCTCTGATCATTTCTGTGGCCTCCTCTGGCCCCTCTCCAACAGGTCCATGTCTTTCCTGTACTGAGGGCTCCAGAACTGGACACAGAACTCCAGGTGGGGTCTCACCAGAGCAGAGCAGAGGGGCAGAATCACCTCCCTTGACCTGCTGGCCCTGCTCCTTCTGATGCAGCCCAGGATACAATTGGCTGCCTGGGCTGCAAGCACACGTTGCTGGCTCATGTCTGATCTTTGGTCCACCAGTAACCCCAAGTCCTTCTCTGCAGGGCTGCTCTCAATATCTTCATCCCCCAGCCTGTATTGATACTGGGGGTTGTAGTAGTATATAATATCATTATTTTATTAAACTGGGTTTATCTCAGTTCACAAGTTTCTCCCTTCCATTTTGATTCTCTTCCCTAACGAGTGGGAAATGGCAGGAGGGCACGGGGAGTGAGTGAGCTGCTATCATGGACACGATTACTTGCTCGGGTTAAACTGCAACAGTTCTGTACATCCTGCAAAACGTTCTAAGTAGCAAATTCACCATTGCTGTGGACCACTGCAACCTCACAAAAGCCATTTACAACAGGTAATGAGCAATATTTATGAACCTGTTTCTGATTTCTAAAGTATGCCACTGTGGATAGCAAAGACATAAAAAAATCAGATCAAGAAAAGATTCTCAAAATGAGCAGAGGACTACTCACATGCACAGGATATTGCCATACACGGGGTGACATACCCTGCTCAGCTGAAATAAAATGCTGAGCATCTTGTGGGAAGAGGCTCACAGATCACACCTTCAAAACAGTGATAAATTTGACTTTTTAAGTTCAAGATTTTTCACAGAATAAAAGCAGGAAAAAAAACGAACCAAACAAACAAAAAACCCACAACAGGATGGAAAAATCTCATTGAGTTTGATTTCTTTGAAGGGTTATTTTAAAAGGAATAATAAACAGTTAAGAACATTTGCAAAATTCCTCTTTCTGATTCCAGGTATCAAGGACCCTAAAAAAACTAAAGCAAGTAACATGTTGCAGCTGACAACTGCAATCTGCATTGTAGCCTTTCAGCACTCAAGTTGACATCTCCATGTGTCGAGCTAGAAAAGCAGGAAAACTCCTTCTTTATTACATGTAGATACACAGAAGCTGCCAAATTCACACTTGGCTAACTTCATAATATTGTCCATGCTCATGCACCAACAAAAATTTTGTTCCTTATTACAAGATTTCTTAAATTTTGTTATTGTTGAGTGGAGCAGTTAAATATTCTTCTTGTTAATACTGGTAATTTTGCATTCATTGCAGCAAAACTAATAGCTGTGACAACATTGATGCAATTCCATCAGTGTATGCATGTGTAGGGGCACGTGTGTTGTTACATACTCACAGTTGCATAAAAGGAAGCCTTCTACCCTTGATTAACTTTCAAGGAAAAATATCATCTAGAATTTATTGCTGCTGGGATCCAAAAGTCTTGAAAGTGTATTCAAGCTAAAATGAAAGACTGGGTACATTCATGCGTTACATTGTACAGTAATGAAACTCTTTTGGGAAAAACGTAATTAAGTGAATAAATCTTACACTAGACATGGAGTTAACCTATAACCCTCTTGCATTAGTGAATCTATGCATTCTACAAATTCATCAAAATTGGAAAGCTTTATTAATGGCTGAAAAAGATACATTCCACAACATATTGCAACAGCCTCTGTGTTTCCCCGCAGCATCACATTACAATAGGCTAGCTGTTGTGAAAGTGATCTCAAATACAAACCAGACGGGATTTGAGCAGTAAGATCTGATCAGAGATTTAAAGATGCACCAAAGCTGTCCTCCATAGCCCTGGACTCAAATTACAGCAGGATCAAGTCAGATTTCATATCCCCAAAGAAGGAGAACAGAATTCCAAGACATTTACTTTACAAAAGTTTTTCAGGCAAAATCTACTGCCTTTTCTACTCCTTGTACTTTTTACCTATCATGATTTCAGTGCTATTTCTGAAGACCTGTCACACCTCTGATACTTTGATATTAGCTTTGGTAACATCTAATATCACGAGGAGCAGAATGAAAAGTGCAAAATGTATTTGATGAATATTTATTCGGAGTTCTAAAGACATTCACGATATGTACGTCTGTGTCCTTTGTACATTGCTTTCTGCAAACATCCCAGCAGATGTACAATAAGTATGAATAATTACAGAATGTTCTAGGAAAGTAAATACCGAACTTGTAATTGTACACCAGAAATCTGATTCTAAGGGCTATATTCTAAAAGCCACAGGCAGAAGCTTAACACACACCCTGTGTCTCGTCAAAGGGTTCAAATTTTGAATCACAAGATCTCAAAATGAATTGTTGGCAAGCATTCCATCCAACAAGGGTGTCAGCAGGAATTATTTGGTGAATAAAAAGGCACACTGGAAAACAGTCTAATTTCACGGGCACTTTCCAGAATAAGAGATATGAAATTCCTAACACAGAATAAATAATTACATTACTTGCCCAGCTCACTGTCACCAGCTCACTAGGGATTTGTCCAAAAATGGACACCAAAAGGAAATTTTTCTACAGAAGTCATATTTGAAAGACAATTAAATTCCAGAGCGTTGTGTGAACATCTATCACACTGCAGTACATATTTTTAGCTATTGCAATTTCAGATTTCATTAAGCATTTTTTCAATGTGACAGGCCACAAGGAGAAAAGTGCTCTGGTGCATCATTTCATACTTTTTTATCATCTGTTTAGACCATCTGGCTGCCACTCCACACTGCGCGCCCCTAAAACAAAGGCAGACGCATGAATTGTCAAGAGATGTTATCAAAGTAAGTTACCTATGAGTATTAGCAGAAGGAGACAGAAACAGTAAGTGGTCCACTATAAAAAGCAGAAGGGCTCTTTCTAAATGTACTTTGCTTGTGAATCAAAAACAATTAAATGTGACGGGTACAAGATAGTTTCTACTGTCGCTGCTTATTCACATTATAGATTTATTGGGCTCTTTTTCATTATGCATGATTCTTAAACAAGTTTTTGAAAAGGGCAAGAATTGCATATACATTTTCAAAGCTACAATTTAATTCTTATATCATCCTGCCTTTTGAAATTCTGATATTCCCTTGCATAACAATATTTTCATAGCAATATGAAAATAAAGCTATTGTGACAGCCTGTTGCACAAAACATCCAAGAAAGCAAATACCTTTACTTAGCCCAAACTATTAGGCAAAACCCTGTCCTGTTGAGACTGGGCAGCTGTCAGTCAGGCTTTCACTCAAGATATGCAGATGTTGCCCACTAAGCCAGGGCTCATCACAGTATGTTTGATATTGAATGTATTGCTTCATGTTCGTTCGGCTCAGAGTAGCCTTGGCCACATCTGGGTGCCCAACTCTTGCAACTCATTAGAGAGTTGCTACCAGGCTGGCCAGCAAAGGGTGAGAACCAGGAATCAGCACTCAGCTATTCACTCGCCTGTCTCACAACGTTGTTTAGACCACTGCCCCTAAAGAAAGATTGCTGAGACTCCAGTACATTCTGATTTGGTTCCTACAGTTGGAGGCAGGAACCTAAGAGCCCCTACACTGCACCCCAAAGTTTTTCTGTTCTAAAATAATCTAGCAGTATTTCTGTTCATCCTTTCATTCCCGCTAGCCAAAAGTAAAACAGTTACCTTTACAACAAAATAGCTCCCTCTCAGCAGACACCAGAAGCAGTGGAATTTCCTTAGCAGACATCCCCGTTCCAGGGTGTTGCGCTTCCTAGGGAGCTCCTGAGGCTAAAGGGGTGTTTCTACACACTAGTACGAGCTGGGCAATTTCTGTACACTATTGAGACCTTTCCTCTAAACCATTTACTCCAACTGAAACAACTACCACCATTTTTAGTATATTCACTGTACTTTTCGGTTAGAGGTCCACTTACATCGAAGTGTCACATTGCTTGTAGTAATCCAGACACAAGAGCTTAACAAAAGAATATGAAAGATATAAAGCTCTATTTATACTTATTGCTAAGGTACTGCGTCAAATTTATATAGGGATGCTCCATCACTGATATCTCACCTTTGTGCCAGATAAAGAGCTTCAAATAGCTCTCTGAATACATCTCTGAAAGCAGAACACCCACAATGCTCAGTTATAAAGCAGGTTCTGGTGCAGCATGTCAGTATTTCGTCTGACAGATGTTGGACAGGTTCTCCAATTCTCTGCATACAGCTACCGATTGATTTGTTTCTTTTCTTGAAACAGGCAGGTTACTGCTTCTTCCGCTGTTGTCTTCCCCTCCTCCCACCCATTTGGCAGCTACTACAGAAAACTCCTGCAGCAACAGCTATCACTTCAAATCCTATCTGTTTTTCACTGGAAGCAGCAGATGTACCCATAACACTTCACTAAAGTTAGTAAGGAAGTGTTGACATGACATATCTGTACTACAAGATCGCTGCAGATTTATTGGGTGCTTAAGCCTCAGTTGAGGAGAGTATTTAAGCATGTCTTTAACTCACGATGCTCACTCATTGCTTTCAGTTCGTCTACAATTACATACATACCTAAGAATCCTCTTGAACCGAGACATTACACACTGAGCTTCTGACATTCATTCTTGTTCTTCCTCAACTCCCACAAATAATTCAAATGTCTTAAATGTCGTAAAAATTTTATAAGTTATTCAATATTTCTTTATTCAATGTTGACCCATCCTGATTATTTTTGTTCAACCACAGGTCAAGCAGCAAAATGAAAGTAGGCTGTCACTGCTCTGATTGCCAGCAGGCTGGTAGTGAAGGGGGAGACACTGAGCAGAATTGTAATGATTTTTGGCATAGTCCCTCCTTTCCTTTCCTTTCCTCCTTTCCTTTCCTTTCCTCCTTTCCTTTCCTTTCCTCCTTTCCTTTCCTTTCCTCCTTTCCTTTCCTTTCCTCCTTTCCTTTCCTTTCCTCCTTTCCTTTCCTTTCCTCCTTTCCTTTCCTTTCCTCCTTTCCTTTCCTTTCCTCCTTTCCTTTCCTTTCCTCCTTTCCTTTCCTTTCCTTCCCTTCCCTTCCCTTTCCCTTTCCCTTTCCCTCCTCCCTTACTTCTTCCCTTCCTTGTCCTGTTGTGGAGGTCTCTAAGAAACACTTACAGGTAGAATGATTCTAGATAAGAAAAGTTACTTTGCTTATAATATTCCTTCAAATGTAACTTTCAAGGGTAATTTTATCAAAATAATGCCACTTACCAACTTCTAATACTGATATTTCTATATTTCTATTATATTATTAATAATATAATTAATTTAATCAATATTACTTTTATATTATTGCCCTTTTTAGTGCAAGTTTCTTGAAAACTGTTTGCATTGCCTTCAGGCTTCATCTAACATACGACTACAAGTTCAACAGATAAGGACTTAGCTTAAAAAAAAAACACTCCAAAAAGCATCTCACAAAAATCTCAGTCCTGCTCATCACAAACTAGTAGTACAGATGTACAGTTGGTTGTTGTTGTTTAATTAGTTTAGTTCTTTGAACATACAAGAAGCTCTGCTCACCTGCAGGATCCCACTGTGAGAGACAGAGTCTGGGCACAGTACAAACTAAAGTCCCCAAAGAACTTTGAGATGGCTCTGAACTCCCCCTGATTCCCAAGAAAGGTTGAGTATGCTGCAGAATTAACAAGGTTTACAGCAGAGTCTTGAAAAACACTTTACAACTAGGCAGATTGCACAAAGCAAAATCAAACAGAAATCTTGTTTTGCTTAGATACATGGGTGTGTGCATGCACACAGACAAAAGATACTTTAAGCAAGAGAGAAACACATGTAAATAAAACTAAAATTACTCCAGAATATTTGAAAAGCTTTAGGAGATCTAAAAAGCTATTCAGAGGAACAGAGCTTATAGGTGCTCCCTAGACAAAGCTCATTTACCAATGATTTAAGAGCAAGAAAAAACTTACACTCTTGTGGTACCTACTTTATTCGGTACTTAAGACTTCATATGGACACATGGAGATCACTTGCAGCTTTACTGTCCTTATTGTTCTCACGAGGATCCAGCTTATTGTTATTCTTAGATACCGCTCAGAAACATTAGAAAGGAAGAAAAAAATATATCTGCCACGAAGTTGCGTTCCTTTATGATCAACAGAGGCACTATTATTTCACTCTGAATGAGAAACCAGAGGTTTGCTTTTAAACCATGATACATAGGTGCTAAAAATGTTTATTTACTTTGTATAATAACTCAATAAGCATTTTTACCTAATACATATTGAGTAATGAACAAACAAGCACTTCAACAACTTAGATGGTTTTTATCCCCTTGGTCTCTCTTTTCCTTTTGTGCTTGGGCAGAATATTTGGTAACTGATGCTCAAAATTCCAGGTCAGAAAAAAACTAGGCATTAGAATGCACTTGCACAAGGCATGCCTGTTTCTCTCTGTTCAGAAGGGGAAAATTTCTAATATAACACATCTTCCTCAGCATGCTCTCCTCTGCCTTTGGTGTGGCTCCCTTGTCCCACTTCCCGTTATTCCAAATTCTACTGCAAATAACAGTTTCCTCCTTTGGCACTTTGACCAACTCTTTGCCCCCGAGTAGCTCTGTCCCATCTCAACTGAACCAAAATGGGTATTTTCTTCTCAAGGCTCATTGTAGTCTTCTTACTGAACACTTCTCATCCACTGCCAAGGTTTTGACTCTTGACTCTGTGCCACAAACCTCATCACTTTCTCATGCATTTTCAAATGGTCCCGTTTCTGCTCCAGAAAAAGCTTGTAGCCAGCATTCATTAGTGGAATATCCACTTGTGGATATTTGATTACAAGTCCCCCTTGTTGTGTTCCAACCCTGCCACTCCCCAGAATAAATATTTTTCCACAAGTGGGACACTGACACTGTTACTTCTCATGTCGATGTATCTTACCTACTGGGTCTACTATGCTCCCTTAAAAATTTGTGCCCACACGCGGTCTCTGTTCTTAAACCTAAATAATATGTTTTTCAGGAAAGAGACTACCTTCCCCAGACTCTACCTAACAGACCAAGTATTACAGTATGCATCAGGTATTTTATGCACTAACAGAACACAAATAAAAAGAGATGTATAGTAAACATTTGTACTCGAAATGTTTGAAGGCAATCCAAAATGCACATACACCGTGAAGATTTTGGATGCCTGATATGGTAGCACTTGTGAAATCCAGGCTCAAGCAACACACCTCTAGGACCTACTGATGTTGACATTAGCTTAACACAATTAGATGTTTTTTAATCAATAACTGATTATATTTCAAACTGGTTTTACTTTATCTCATAATTTTGTTGAAGTAATTCACCCAAGAAATCACAGAGGATGTGTGAAAATTCAGACCTTCTCTCTTCAAATTACTAGATAAAGCCCGCTTCTGTCAGTAGCAGAACCTTCAGTGTTTCGTGATCAGCATGACGCTAAAGAGGTACTTATTAGTACCCACAAAAGAAAATAAAACCTTTTTACGTGAAAGCTACCTGGAGACCTATAATATTTTTTAAACAATGAAACTTAGCTATATCCTCTACTCTTGGCTCTCAATATCAGAAAGCAAGAGAGGATACTAATTGGTGCAGCCAGAGACTCTGAAGATAAATTATTAAAAAATAATTCAACATTAATAAACCAGGTGTAACTGACCAAAAAACACACATTCACACACAAAAGGAATAGGATCAACAAAGAAGCTCCATTTTGAGATTACAGCACGGTAGTTTAAAGTGATGTATTATTTTCTTTGGAAGTAACAAAGTGTAGTGCTAAAATAAGATATCTACAGGGAAAAACAAGCTTGCTAACGATAAATTATTGTAATATAAAAACAGCCAGATTAAAATAATACCCCATTAAAAGATACTTTTTTTTCCTGATAAGACAAAAATGCCATCAGAAGAAACATTCTGCATTACACAAAAACCCATCGCTTCCAAGAAGCCTCTGAAATGCTAAGCCATTATTCCTAGATACCAAATGTAATTAAAGTACAACCACTTTAAGTGCAGTCAAAGCTGGTTTAATCAATAATGTATCAGCCCCATGCTCAAAATAGCACGTCACTGTCACCAGGGATTAGCAGGCATCACATCTGGGGAAGAAAGTGAGCACAGAACATTTACAATTCACCAAATACATGATGGACCAAACTCCACAGCCTCTACACATTCCTGGGCTTGGCATGTCTCAAAGGAGATTACCTGAGCACTTTGTCACTGAGTGAGGTCAAGGTAGTTCTGCCAAATGTAAGTAGTTAACCAGCCCCTAGCACTGGGGGCTTGGTTAGCTCTATAAAGTTTTTAGTAATCAAGTAACATTACTTTTCAGGTAAAGATTTAAATCTACAAAAGGGAATATGAGCTAGTAGGACACCTCAGCAGCCAAGAAAGCAGGCAGTGTCCCGGCCTGGACCACCAGAAGCACAGCCCATCATCCACTCCTATTAAGTGATCATCAGACCACATCAGGAGTACTGCAGTTTTGGGCCCCCAGCACAGAAAGGACAATTATCAAATGCATTTAGTTCAGGGGAGAGTCATCAAAGTGGGAAACGTGCCCCACAAGGAGAGGTTTTTAGCCTGGAAAAGTGAAGGCTTTGCAGGGATCCAAGAGCAGCCTTCCACTGCCTTTGAAGAGGTCATCAAGAAGACAGAGCCAGCCTCTTCAGAGTGGTGCAGCAGGAGGACGTGGCACAAAACATACCAAATGAAATGAGAGGATACAACTGGATAGAAGAAAAAGCTTTTTCACCACATGGACAGTAAAGCAATGAAATGGGCTGTTGAAAGGGATTGTGCAGTCTGGAGTTCTTGGAGGTTTTCAGAGAGGTATGGCTTCCAAGAACTGGATAAAGTCCTGAGCAATCTGGTCTCATAGCTGACCCAGCTTCAAGCAGGAGGTTGGACCAGAGGTCTCCTGAGATCCCTTTGAACCTCAACTAACCTGTGATCTCATGATTCCAACAAAAAGTCAGTATAAGGTTTCTTCATTTCCACTTTTCTCTTTCTCCTCAGTACAGATCCCATTGTTTTCACCACATACCAAACTCTTTCTCAAGATATCCTTCAGCTGAGGTTCTCTACATTTAAAGCACAAGGGATGGCCGATGTCTTTGGCAGTTCTCTTTTGCACTTTACAGAAACAAGAAAGCAAGAAGTAGGGCAAAAATATCTCCCAAAGCAGACACTGCTTTCCTCTTTGCAAGTGTGAAATCTGGTTTGATATATGCCATACTTTAAACAAAAACAAAAAAAAGATGGTTAAGTCTTAAATAATTAAGAACTTAAAGTCTGTCTATTAACTCCAACTAGATGTGCTGATGATTTTTTTTCAGTTGGTTTGTTTTTATTTTGTTGTTATTGTTGTTTTATTTCTTTTTTAAAAGCTAAGAGTGCAAGTATGCAAGACAATTTCAATATTTAGAAGAAGACTGGTCAGATGCTTGACATCCATTCACATTTATGCCTGTCCAATTATATGAAGAAAGCTCAGTAATGCAGAGCAGGAGAACAGATAATTTTACTCACTATTCATACTAGCAAAGGGAATAATAAATTGTATTCATGTAGGGGGGGAAGTACTTGTAGACAAAGAGCTGCTGTTAAAAGCAGCAGTTAAACATGTGCCTAGTTTTAAATGTGGGCTTGTGTTCCAGTGAAGCAGAGGCTTGAGATTTTAACTGATGCTTATGCGTTATCCTAGACAGCATCAGATAAAAAGAATTATCTTCCTGAGTTGACACCATTTACCAGAAGGGAACTTTAAGCAGGCTAACAGCAGCTTATTAAAATCTGTCCATATCTGTACGGGTTTTTCTGGCATCTCCCACCAGAGCTACCTGCAAGTCCTACAGGAGAAAAGGCAGCAAAAATGCCAGTGGATCTAATCTTCCACTGGCGCCTTCCAAAACAAAGCATTTAAAATCCTAAATCACTTTCTGTCCACCTCCTTCCTTTCTGATGGCTTCAGCACTGTCTGCCAAGCACAAAATCCAAAAAAAAGGGTTTGGAACAAAGTTTTATATGGCCTGAGGTTTGTGTGTGAGTATATCCTTCTTTGTCAGTCAGTCCTTCAAAGGAAATAATTATTTTGAACTAATAAAACAAAGAAGAAAATCTGGTACTGATGCATATTTTGCATAATAGCTTTTTAATGTCTTTTTATGTCAGTTTCCCAGATTTCATTGTATTACTTTTGTGAATGAGTATTAGGTTTATGCTTGTAAAACTTTGAATGCAGATATAAAAATCATGGTAATTTTACATGTATGAGATGAGGACTTCTGGTGGCAAATAAATGTTTAAATACAGACCATTACAGATTTGCAGAAGCCAGAAGAGCTTGTCACTTTGTGTAGTTTGTGGACAGACTAAAAGCTCCTATCCTAATCAGTCTCTGATATACGACTTTTATGGTTTTTAACCATTTCCCAATGAAAAAAAAGGATGTCTTTATTTCACTTCGAATAGCTTTTTGTGAAACAGCTTATCAGTAGGCACGATTGACTGAACCAGCTTGTTGCTGCTCAAACAAACTGAGAATGCACTTGGCTGATTTTAACTCCTAATATCACTCAAAAACTTCCTGGCTAAGTATACTTTTGCAAATATAGAAAACCCACATGCAGACTTCCAAAGACATTAAGTTGCAGTTTTATTGCACTGATGGCTTATTGATTAGGGAAAAGTTTTACACATATGAAAACAGCAAAAACCCCCTGTATCTGCATGTAGGAGAGAGTCCTACAAAAAATATTGTATGTTCTTTTAATATAACTAAGAGGGTTGCAGCCAAGAAAATAACAAGCCATAATTAAGGAAAACATCACAAGAGATGGCATATGAAAAATGTTTTTGAAAAAATGTCTGAAGCAAACACCACATATTGTTAATCTCTAAGTCACCTCTAGCTTATAGCTCAAACAGTTGTACAATCAGTATGAAAAATCACTTTGATCAAGGAATCTACTTTTTATTTAAGGGGTTCAACTAATGAAATGTTTACATGTGTTTAAACATGTCATTTTTCAGACTCATAACTTTTATCTAAGTGCAGGATCACAATAGATGGAAATTATGTGAGTCCAGTCCTCGGATACAGCAAGTCAAGCACAATTTGTTGGATATAATACCCCTGAAAGCAGGGACTGACATCAGCTAAGGATGAGGCTTTGGTTTGCATGGGTAAGCACGAGGCAGAGGGATTTTGCAAGCATCCTCGTTATGAGGATGATTTATGAAACGACCTCATAAGCTGTGTAAGCTGTGTCTTCTCAGCTTCAAGAAAGTTTAACTCATGAAGACAATTTAGCTGCACACATTTCTACATTTTGATTATATTATTTCTCTTTTCTTTAACTAAAAGAAATTTTCTACACTTACGGAGACAACTCAACATTACAATAAAGGTGAAAACACTAAAGCCCGCCCTCAATTTTACCTTGAGATGGAGTGGGATAAACCACCAAATATTTTTTCAACAGCTTTGGGAGCTGGGCTTGCAGTGAGATACTGGAATATAGGTTCTCACACAAAAGTTCAGCACAGAGAAGCAACACCCTTTTCTTTAGCAACTTTGGCTGTATAGCGGGTATCAAAGGAGTGTGCTCATTTAAAAAGCTGTTAACGCAAATGAAAGTTTACGTTAACAACAACATGCTTTGTTGTGTTAGCAGCAACATGCTTTGGACAGTAACATATTAAAAGTTTTAAATTAGGAAGCTCTCTTCTGCTTTCTTCTGTTGTAGCTTACCTATAATCAGCGCCCCTACTTACCCATGTTTAACTAATTGGTAGTCCTACTCAGAAATGTCAGCGAGAAATATGATTACTTGAAAGGAAGCACATTTATATAACATTAAATCAACAACTAATTAATGTAGCAAATAACCACCACATTTTCATTATAATAATGTAATCATTCTAAGTGTATTGGTTATAGCAACAGTCAATTTTATTACACAGATATATCTCTGTTTTGATTATGTTGTTGAAACATAACTATGTGGTTGGCTGTTTCATGTATCAGAATATTCAACAGCTTAATATCATGTTCTTCCACTTGTTCAGGTTGTGATATGCATTTGATTGAGCTTTAAGATGTGCCCCTGGAATTATCATAAGCATTACCTGATAAAGGAAGAGAACAAGACATATTGATGGAAGACAGAGTAATGCAGTACCACAGCATGCTCATGCATAATACAGACATCCATTTATTTCCCTCAAGTAATAACAAAAAGGTTCATAAAGATGCTAAGCTTTGCTATTGTGCCTATAGAGCCAATTTTAGCACATGTAAATATAGCCAAAAGGGTCCTGCAAAACTTCCACAGCAACCAGACAGGTCAAACCGTTCAGAATCCTGGAGATGACTATGGTGTATAGGCAATCTGCTCCAAAAGAACAAGCCTTGCCTTGCCTCCCTATGGCACTGACCAGCACTGAGACCCATTTTACTGCCTGGTAAGCCTTTCCTACTCGACCAGAACATCAGGACTACCTAAACTTAATGTCAAAACATCTCCATTCCTCCAATTTGATCAGAACAGTAGGCATCTGCCCACTACCCACTCCCTATCTAGAGGGATATGCCGTTCCCCTGCTATTCAGCAGTGGTATTACCCACAACACAGAATAGCACCCACACTCCCAAGCAAGAAAGAAAGTATTTTTTTCACATTTTTAGCTTGCCCAAGCTCCCACAGCAATGCAGACATGGGAGGAAATGTTCCTACTGAGTGCAAATGTACTTTTCACATCTCAGCGTTGCTTCCATTTCTTAGATACTCTCTGGAACTCTAGCCCTAGAAGCATCAATAAGGTGACAAGGAGTTAGACAGATTAGAAGAGGCCTTACTAAGACATAGTCTCAGAAAAGTGGAGTGAAATATAGCTAAATCTGTCATTACAATTCAAGCACTTGACCAGGACACATTTTCTCCTCAAAGTCTGTTTACTAGCTATTCCTGACTTTGCTCATCAGAAGTTTTTTGCAAGTAATTGCTGCGTACTTTATGTGAACAAATTTCTGTCAGTGGCAAAAACTTCTCTTTACAATTTTATAAACTCTTTGACTGTTCTTTACTCATGGTATTAAGTTCAGTCACCTAAGCCATCACAGTGGCTCCAAACTTCAAAAAAGAAAAATATCAGCTAGCTAAGGAAAAAAATAATCAGGGTCTATGACCTTGTCTGTGAACATATTGCTGTGTTTACATGGGGTGACTACCATTTGTACAAAAACAAGAACCCGGAACATATCTCCTGTTGGAAAATGCCTACACATTAAGTACTTGGCGGAAATATAAGTAGGTAGGTTCATTTCTGATGGAGCATTGTCAGGGGCTCTCAAGATTTCTTTGATTCTTGCCAGAAAGCCTAAGGGTCTAGAAGCCATGGTGTGGCAAGAGCCTCAGAACCTGGTTTCATGAGTCGAAATTCACCTTCAGGATGCTGAAACAAAAGGCATAAGTTTGGTTTTTCGGTTGTTGTTGTTGTGTTGTTTGTTTGTTTGTTTTCCCCAAGTGCTTAATTCATTTTCTTGCATATACAATTCCAAAACATTCTGCTTTTCAAGAACTCAGTCATCCAGTGTCAGATTCATGACAGGCAACATTTCTACTGCCAGTGAAAAAAGAACCAAGGGCAAGAACAAAGGTACAAAATAAAGGTAGAAACACTACAGAACGGTCATCAACACCCTTTCTGTGGTGTTGCCTTTCTCTCTGACCAACAAGATTTCCTAGGCTATTGGGAAGTAATTCTCCCTAACATTGCGCCATAGTTTTCATGTTTCTGTCTGAAGGAAATTTTCTTTTGGGCAAGCAGAAGCAGTCAATTCAACTCATAACAACCACTAAAAAGACAGCAAAAAAGAAAGAGACTGTATGGGAAAAAAAGAGAAACAAAAATACAATAAAAAAATGCTCATTGCTTGCTGTGATTGTGATTAAATGACACGTTATCACACGCTGGATTGAGTAGACTCAGGATATTCAGCACAGACTGAGAGGTCAATATCTGTCCAAACTCATTTTCATTTGACATAAGACATCATAGTTCAATGGGATTGAATAGTCAGGTACCTAACATTATAAAAGAGACCTTGTAGTCATACCTACCACAGAAGCTGTTCCAGTGAAAGAAGCTCACTTCAAAATCCCCTACCAGCTACCTTGTCATGTACCAAGGACTTTGGAGATGCAAGTGTCAGGGCTCTTTGAAACCAACTCACTTATTTAACTATGAGTGATATCACAAAACACAAAAAGTTCCTGAGCCATCCAGGTCACTGGATACTGGAAAAGTATGCAAGGAAAGCATCACAAAATTGTTCTCTTATTCTTCCCTAGGTGTCTGCTATTGATACTGAGCTAATGCTTTATGCTAAAGTCTTGCTCTGGGACTCAGATGAACAAATTTTGGTCAAATGATGCAACTTCCATTTCCTATGCACCTTTGAAGAAAAACACACGCTGTCTCTGCTTGCCCCCAAACACACCTAGAAACTACTCAATTATCAGCGTCATACTCTCTATCTGACAAGTAGAGAGTAGAATATATCTCATTAATGTTCACAGTAGCAAAGCTCCCATATGGCAAACCTGTGGCTGTAATATGAATCACTGCCACCTTCTCTGTTTTTAAGCAACCCAGCCACATTTTAAGCCATAAATAAGTACAAAATTATAGTGTAAAGCAGGCCCAATCTGAAAGGTTTGGTCTCAGTTGTATGTCCCTAAGATGGGAATATTCAGACAAACCTTCTTTATCTATTGTACATGTATTATTTACCAAAATGTAGTTCTTGCCTCATTAATCCTCAGTTTTTGTGGAGACATTTCCAATACGTATCTTAACACGACATCTCAACGTTTGTAAGATTTATTATATTTTATACTGCTACAAGATTATCATTACTATAAATAAACTATTTTCTCCTATCAAGGTGCTCCCGGCTCTAAGGAAACACTTTGAAACATGAAAAAAGAAAAAATGGGACCCATACTGTTTAGCATCTTCAGCAACAACCTGGAGAATGGGATGGAATGCACCCTCAGCGAAGCTCATGGATGATATCATAGTAGGGAGAGTGGCTGACACGTCAGAGGGCAGAGCTGCCATTCAAAGGGACCTTGACAGGCTGAGGAAGCAGGCTGACAAACCACACACAGCTCAGACACAAATGAGTTCTGCTCCTGAGATGGAACAGCACAGTGCATCAGCACAGACAGAGGACCAACCGACTGGGCAGTAGCTCTGCAGAAAAAGACCTGGTCCTGGTAGACAAGTTGAATATGAGCAACCGGTGCACTTGTGTGGCAATGAATGCAAACCACATACCAGGCATTGCTATTAATAGCAGATCCAGTGATTGCTGCTATTGCCCAGCAATTAAGAGGTATCTGGAAGACTGTGTCCAGTTTTGCATCTTCAGTATAAGAGAGGTCAGCAAACAGGAGCAAGTTCAGCAGTGGCCCACTAAAATGGCCAGGAGGCTGAAGCACATGCCCTGTGAAGAGAGTCTGAAGTATTGTGTTTGCTCAAGCTGGAGAAGAGCAAGCTTCAGGGGACCTCAATACTGTTTTCAGTTATCAAAGAGACGGGAGTTATAGATAAAACAGAGCCAGACGCTTCTCAGACATACACAGTCAAAGGATAAGAGGCAACAATCACAGCTGCAGCAAGAAAAATTCTGATCAAACAGAAATAATGAAGTCTTTCCCATGAGCACAGTCAATCACCGCAACAGGTTTCCCATAGAGACTGTGTAATGTCCATCCTTGGAGATACTCAAAACTCACCTGGACACTGGGCACAGCCCTGAGCAACCTAACCTAGCTTTGAAGCTAGCCCTATTTTGAGACCTGGTAGGCTCCAGAGGTCCCTTCCAACACGAATTATGGTATCACTCTGTATTTCAAAAGTAAAACTATACAAAATCATTATAAAAATCCTGTAAAGAGTCAGGAGAAAAACAAAGAGATATTTGAGAAGAAACAAGTTACAAAACTGAGGGGGCTACAGCAACAGAATTCCTGCCAACCAACAACTTCTGACTAGAAGACAACTGATAGGACTCAAGTGCCAGATGAATGGGTGAGCCTTACAGAAAACCAGTTCCTGTTACTCTAAGGGCTTTAAAAGTCAACAGGGTCAGTTTAAAATTGATCCATTGTCATTTGATAGGCAGTGAGTGAAAGGGTTGCTGAGTGGCTGTAACGTGATCACAGCTGTTCAGTCCCGTGAGCAGCGTGAGGCCGCATTCTGCAATAGCTGGAAGCAGCAGGCAAGCCGCCTGCTGGAAGCCCTACTAAGAGAAAATTGCCACTGTTGCTCCTCAGGCTGCTCTTGAATTTGATGGGAATTTTTACTGCACAAGTGACTGCAGGATCATAGCCTACATTAAAACAGCATAAACATAAAGAAACACATATTAAGTTCAGAAGCATATGGCTCCCAGTGGTTTCTAACCAACGGGAGCCCTGTGTCAAAGGGCAAATTTGGCTCCCAGCTTACTGTTGCATTACCTAGTTCCTGTTATAAGAATGAGAAAACAGAAAAAAAGAAAAAAAAGAAAAAGACATATGCACTTGTGGATATATGTCTGACTCAGTGATGACCTTTTATTCTGATAAATTGCCGATTTCTCAGATATTGGAAACAATGTATTTACCACATGGAAACTGGCTGATGTGTCGGCAACATCCTTTTAAAAAACTTACGTGCCAGCCAAATGTCAAAGTCTGTCATTTCATGTTAAATGGATTTACCCAATTCTCTTGCAAGTCAGTGCACAGCCTGACCTGAGGAAGCCTGTGCAACAGAGCCTGAGAACAAGCACGTAACTAGTTAAGTACCAAAGTTACATTAAATACGTAACTATCCTGCGCAACACAAACATGTAGAAGAGTCTCTAATGCATATTCTACTAATATCCTACTTTAGTGAGCATTCTAGGGACTACAGCACTTTGCTGCTGCTTTTCTTGTTTGCAGCAATGGAAAGGAGAAAACCATCAATGTTGGCCCATGCAACACTGCCTTTGAAGGAGGTTCAACTAAACACTTCGTATTAGGCTGTGCTGGAGCTTCCCTTGATATATCTGGTCATCTGATTAGTGGGAAGATTTCCTCTCTTCCTACCTGGAAATTTGAAATTAACTATCTGTTTTCTTAGGTCCTGTTTCAATATCAAAGAAGGTGACAGTTCCTGTCATATTGTTCTGACATTGGGATCACAGGGAAAAAGAAAAGAAAGGAGAAATTTTGCTGTTCATTAGATTTATTTTGCCCTTCTGGTATCTGTTCCCTCACTATCCTTGAGGGAAAACATCTGTTACCTGATCAAGAACTCTCCTTCCTTCCTTAGATCCTGTTTCCCCCTGGAATATCCTTCATTTTGCTGCACTGGCATTTTAGATGTCCTTTATTCTCTCTCTCCTTTCAATAGGTTTGAGTTTTAGCCTACACTGGCTTCTTTTCCACTTTCATTCTAAAGAACTATGAAATAGAGAGCAGTGAACTGTCTGCTTTGGGACAAGATCTACAGTTTTTTTCTAGTCAGCAGAAGGATTTCTGTCATCATCTAGAGATTTTATGCAAGGTAACCATGTACATATATTGTATGCAAGTTGTACCTTTCATGTTTGCAAGAAGAGCTCATTCAGCCCTTTACCTAGGCACGTATTTACACATATTTTGCTATATTTTTGACCAAAGCTTAAAACCTCCCCCACCTATAATCGCAAAATTTGGAATAATGGACCAAACTGTAAAACTGTCTTCTTTAAACCCGAACTGTCTTCTTTAAACCGAAGATACATTTGTGAACAAGTACCTTGGATAACCAAGAATTTGAGACAGTGATTTTTACTGTTAACTGGATTTTAATTCTAAGCTACAGCTATGTAAAGTCTTTCAAAGTTATTAAAAGTTGTTATTCCCAATCAAAATATTAATAAATTGTATTAATTCTATTTTGCCACCAGCACTGATAGCTATCCTAGTAAAATCTAAAGGCTCAGCCATCTTGCTTCAGTGCTGTGAGGTTCTCATATTGTGTAATCAATTTGACTTGCTTGTAGATAATGAAATACTAGCAAGTGACGAAAACTAGGCAAGAAGTATTGATTTCAATTGGATAAAAACTCAGATGTTCTCTGGGATTGTTCAATATCTAAAAGCCTCTCAGAACACAACCAATATCTTGCAGCTTGAAAATTATTATAAATGTTAAGATGAGGTCAAGGAGGCTATGTGTATAAATCCTTCACTCTTTGGAAAACAACTGTACTCTTATAAATAGTTCCAAGGCAACATCTAACTATTAAATCAATAAGAACTACGGCACTGACTTCTGTCCAAATGCCAGTTTTGTAAATCACTGAAGCTCATGACACTGACACAAGGTGGCTTTTATTAACCCCCAAATTAATAAAAGCTCTAAATCCCTATTTGGATCATCATGAAAAGTGAGCAAAGTGTCTTGATGTTCACTGCAGGTGTGGAAAAACAATTGTTTCTAACTGAAAATACCACCTGTAACTCTGAACTCTTATTTCCACCTCCGTAAAAAAAATGGAGAACTTTCCAGTGTCTAATACTCGTATCACCAGCAATTAAGACTACAGTGTTACATGAAGATGGAGTTGTAGCTGTTCCTTACAGTAACAGATCGATGCATTGCTGTAAATAAATAAATAAACAACTGTATGTACAAATAAAATGTAATCTCATGACAGGCACATCTTAAAGTTAGTTCTTCAAATTTCAAAGGTATTTTATATCTCTTTATTACCTAGGCAAGGAATTGCATGTATACTGGTTGTGACTGAACATGTACTTCAAAATCACTGTTCTCAAACACAGTAGAACTAAAAATTCTTTTGAGGAAATAGAAGTCCTGGGCCATGCAGAGCTGACATGTCTACACAGTGTTTGAACGATGTTTTTAATTCCAGTTAAAATAAAAGGAATCCTCCTTGGGTGTCAAAAGACACTGACTGCTTACAGGTCCCGATGCAACAGGAAAAAATGTGATTTTCACATGTAATTTGGACATGACATAAGGTGCAAACTATAAAACCTACCTCATGTAAATAGATCTGATTAGAAAAAATAAATATTTTAATGAATATGGGTCACCTTTATTTGCAAAGCTGACAACTTTTGACTTCTTATCTTTCTGTTCAATGCCACTAAAAATCAAGTTGGACTGAAATTGAAATATTAATTGTTCCCATTTCCCAGCCAATATCTTCCTTCCATCTTGAATGATTCCATTATACTACCCAGAGAGACACTTCCAGCAGTGTTTCAGAAATAGAAAAAGAGAAAATAATACTGCTTATAGCTGGTTAAGAGGGAAAATATTTTCAGAGAATACAATGTGACCTGTCATCTTCCACGTGGAGAGAGCCATGGTGTTCTTGGGGTCTTAAATAATGGTTTCAGGGTGTCACTTGGAGATGGTATTTTCCTATTTATTTATTTCTTCTCTATTAAAAAACAAGTCAGGTCAAGCCTCAAGTCTCACAGAAGCACATTGTGTTAGAGAAGAGAAAGTTGCGATGATCTCCAAAGCATTAAGAAAAACAACTTGTCAGTTGCCACAGAATGCCATGGGGCTTTCAGTGGTCACATTTTTTTTTTCCTCCTGTCAACAGCCATTTGCAGATAGCCTTACTAAATCCAGAAGCTGTCCACAACTTTCAGAAGATATTAATCTTTCAGCAACAGATACAGAGCATCTTTCCTGGTGAAAAAAATTATTTGTTGACGGCCATATAAAGACAGCATGAATTAATTTCAAAGGATTGGCTGTCAGCATTGTGGTATGTTTCTATATAGAATCCTTTCTGTAATTCTAAGAAAAAAACTTGGAAAAAAATTATAATAAAATATGTCTTCTCTTGTCAAAGGGGAAAAGAACATACATGGCTTAAGTAGGTGATCTGAGACTTTGACCTGTTCAGTAAACTTACAAACAAGCTTTGCACATTCCGCTGTTTCATCTGGCACATATTTGTACTGGTGTGGGTTGAGGCACCCTAACTTAAACTATTTTCTTGCTCCATATCCATTTTTATTGATTTCAGTGGGAACTATTAGTGGAAGCAAACAGTACAAAACATGTGTCAGGGTCTCTACGGTGGCTCCTCATCTTAGAAAACATGATTTTGTAAATGTGTGTGTTCCATGGGAGTATATTCACTTCTGCTCATAGAAGTTTTAGTATATTTCAGTCCACATCACAGTTCCTTTGCATCTCAGATACCATCTCATATCCTGTAAACTCAACTTTCTTTATGACTATTTAACTGCCTACATTGAAAACAAACAAACAAAAATGTAGACTATACTTTTTTACATGCATCCTTTATTTCTGCATTATGCACATGCTGTTTTTCCTCAACTGGCTGAAGAATCTCTTCTGATTAAAACCCCTCTCTGTTTATATACGCTAGCAGTAGAAGTGCAGTATATGTCAGTTATTTTTATGCATTTCAAACCTTTTTGAGTCACTCATTCCAAATCACAGATCTTTGTTCTGTAGAAGAGAAATCTGCTCTTCATATCTGTACACAGAGCCTTGAGAACATAAATAAAGACATGAAAACACTGCACAGTGCTAAGTCAAATGCCTATCAAAAGTCTACTATGTCAGGACCTATTTCTACCAATTAAACTCAGGGAATGGTCTTAAGCAAACAAGATCTGTTTTCTGTGAAATATTTTGATTTGCATTAATAAAGTTGCTATCCGTTATTAGTTTACCAATTGAATGTTTCAGATATATGTCAGTATAGATGTTAGTAACTGGTATAAAGTTACTTGAGTCTCACAGGAGAACTAATATCTTTGAAGCGTGCAAAGCCTGGGCATTGTAAATGACACATTTGGAGTCCCCCAACA
Source organism: Pampusana beccarii (assembly GCA_013399365.1). NCBI lineage: Eukaryota > Metazoa > Chordata > Aves > Columbiformes > Columbidae > Pampusana > Pampusana beccarii. Next base: position 717,994 of record VWYH01010734.1, read on the forward strand.
AGCTACATAAATGTCAGAATGAAACTGTACATATTTTCCTCTTCAATAAGTTATTAGGTTCACTTTTTCTTTTTGTCTATCCAAGCCATCTGTGTGTTGGAGAAATTAGTTCCAAATGTGTGTAATTTTAAATCCATCATTTTTCACAATGTGTGCAATCAGACTTGAATTATTTAGAAATTATCAGTGCAAGCTGCCTCACTTAACCCTTTGAAGGGAAAGAACATGGAAGGAGAAAGAAGTTTATCCAGACAGTTGAGTAAGTAACTGAAATCAAGGTACAAGAGGTCACGGTGACAAAGCCCTGACCTCACCTCATTGCCAGGACAAAAGTGGCCAGGTCACAGAGACAACGGAAATTAGCTAACAAAGAACCCATTGATACTTGCCAGTGTGGCTGTCAATTGTTAACTTGTATTGCTGGTCATAACCCTAGGTTTTCATACAAACTCACTGTGTATCCTTCCTTCCTACATAATGGGAAAAAAAGAACAAAAAGTACAAAAAAAGAGCTATTCCACACTAATTTTTTTTCCTGTCTTAGCAGCTATTAAAAAGATGTAGTGCATTTCAGCGGCACAAGTAACAAGACGGATCCTCCCAGTCAGCATCACTATAAACTAGCAAACTCCTTAAAGCAAGTGAAATTATACATATACAAGAGAGTGGGCACATATCCCCATATTTTCTTTTTTTTTTTTTTAACTTTGCATATCTTGTCCATACTCAAAGGCACACAGCCTTAAATATAGCTATTTAAAAGGCTGAATTAAAATAAAGCCAGTACACACTTTTCTAATGTTTGTTATCTTAAAGGAGAAAGTGAGCGGAGGGATGTTTGAGAGTTAGAACACTGGCTGGGAATTCAGAAAATGATGGTTTGTTTCAACGAGCCTCCTGGATGCCTCATTCATCACCTCTCTGCTTCAGAATAGATTGCAGAAGGGTTATCATGATGGCAAAAGCATTACTGGTTGTGAACACCCCTGTCCCCCAGATTTCAGAGGAACGAACAATAGAAACATCAATACAAACAGAGCTGAAACCTCAACTGCGTGCATGATGCTTTGCAATGATATAGCACACTGCCAAATGACGGAGGGTGCAATTTTGAGTACTGACAAGGCCCTAGGTCTTGTTAACTGCACTTGTGCATAGACCTTACAGAATTTTAGCAGCATCTATTTCACAGCAAACCATCAAAAGGGGTATGTGCTTCTTGTAGAAGCATGAAATACTTAGAATAAGAAAATGTCAATCTGTAACCTTGGTCTTGAACTGTCCAAAGATGAAAGACACACTCTTTCTATAACGTTGGTCATGATAAAGTTTGGCTGGACATATTTTCAAAATTAAATCTTGTGTTTGGTTATTTTTGTGTTTGTGGTTTTGTTTGTTTGGCTATTTTTGTTGTTTGTTTGTTTTTGCTTTGTTATGTTGGTTTGTTTTGTTTTCCTAAAATACTTTGTTCCAGTATTATTTTCCACTCAAATATCTTAAAACGATGAAAAGTATCCTCTTATTAAGCCTCAGAACACCTCTGTAACTCAGCAAGATAATATCTTCCCATTTTACACAGGGAGAAATAGGTTCCAAGAAGCCAAAACAGACACCCAGCATCACATAATTTGGCGTATTAGGAAGAATTCCAGTTGTTGCAAACTCCAAATCTACAATTAGCTCTCTAAATTCTAATGCAACCTTGCTAATCAACATCTCACAGAAGATTTGAAATACCTGGGATATTTTAAGGTTACATACATGGAGATCTACAAACTGCAAAGTTTTAAGATATATTATCAATAACAATAATAATCAACTGATTATCTTGTGCTACATTTAAGGGACAATGTAACATAAAAATCGCAAAAAGATCTGAAAGAAACAGAGTATTAAAGAGTTTGAAATAGCAAGCTACAAAAAGCAAAGCTGCTTCAATATGGAAAACTTACTTAAGAATATAACAAGGTAGTATTTTAACCATGCAGCATGATGTTTATTCAGGTTTTAAGATTTTAACCTAACAGAATTAAATTTCAGCAACTCAGTGAAGCTGAGTTGCTGAATTAAAATATGTTGAATTTCATTTGCACTGCTATGTTGAGTATATTACCGATGGCATCACATTTCTGGTTTGTGTCTTAACTTCAGACATACCCTAAACCTGAATTTTGAACAGTCTAGCTTGTGGATCACCATCAATACTGCTGGACTACACTCTGCTACTACCACATTTCACCATCACCATCAGAACACCTCAGACAGGAGTATGCTAATAAGACCATAACCAACACATTCTCCTCCCTCTCCAGTACTTATTATTCACTGAAGTACATTCCTGTGTTACAATGCCTTAAGATGTATTAAATGTACTAATGATGCATCTGGCACATTAGTAGCTGTCCCATGGTTGAGTTTAACTCTGAGTGTGAACAGCAAAGTATACACGAGGGAACCTTGTATTGACATGCACAAACATGCCTAATGCTAATTAGAAACAATACTGGACAATTCCTTCCAAAATTTCCTATTTTACATTTCACCACTGCAGCTGGGGCTCCTTCACACTCACTTCCTTAAATATTTTCCTTTAATAAGTTTTCTTAGGTGAGAAATATGTTCCCTCTATAAATAAATATCCTTCCCGGACTTCTCAGAACATAAAATTTACTCTCTCCTTTTAAAATAGACCCAAACACATGGAAAAACAAATACATACATCAATTTATTTGCTTCTGATAGGACAACTATCCTGTACAAACAAAAGATGCACCTGAAGCTTTCCCTGTTTTATTAACACTGGCTGAGCTGTAGCCGTAAAATCCATGTTGGGAGCTCCAGTACAGGTGAGGTTATCTTTCCTCTTTCTTACACCTGCTTGCTCAAATGGAAGTGAGGAAGGCATTTGTGAAACTAAGAAGTGAGCAGGCAGAACTCTCAGTTTAATTTTGAACACTAAAGCGCAGCTTACGCTGTTGAGAGCTGGGGCAAAAGTTTTACCTCTTCATGGCTTGCACAGCTCTGAGTAACTGCAAAACAACAGTCCTTAGCCTCATCTTACACCACCACTAAAAGCTGTCTAGCATATTCTCTCCCTAAGGGAAGAACATTTTAATGCATCCTAAACTCTCTCCACAACTCTAACATGCGGAAAGCTTCACAGATATACTGAACTGAGTATAAAAATCACTATATATCCTATTGTCTTACAAATTTTTCATAGTATGTGCTCAATAAATAGTTTTATTTCTCCCATGGTTTTGAGTTGTTTCAAAAATTTGTAAATTCAGAAGAAGCAAAAGAACAGGCTGTGAAACATACAGGTATGCTGCAATCACCACCTGTTCTACCCTAAAGGGGCTGCAGCACCGATGAAAACAATGCACGGGCTTCTGTAAATAAGAGCTCTTCTCATTTTCACACATTCAGCAGAGAGATGGATGGTAATGTCATATATTCCTAACTAGCTAGTTAAAACATCAGCTCTGCACTGAGAGTTATATTGTCTTTTATTAATCACTTATTTCACAGCCTCTGCAAAAGTAAGCTTTATGTAGGTTTGCGAAGTGGAACAAAACTCAATTTTACATCTTTCTTGTCATGTCTACTTTTTTGATGAAAAACTTCTCTTCCCTTTTTAGGGTTGGACTTCAAATTAAATAATGTGTCAATCTTTTAATTTGTGACGGACAGAGTAGGCACTACGTATTGTCTCCAGTCACATGTACCGTAGTTGTTGATATTACCCATAACAGAGTTGTTTATACTTATCATGGGAAACTTACTGCTCCAGAGTTGGAAGAAAAAAAAAAATACAGTGGCAAAGAACAGCACTGGTTTATCCCACTCCTTCCTCAGGAAAAAACACTGACCCTAAACCTACCAACTCCTTACAATTTTCCTTGACTGCAATGACTGGCTTTGATCCTCGACTGGCAGTAATGGTGCTTGGGGTGGCTGCTTCCCACAAACACAGGTGGTTTCTTACTGAAGACTCTGTGACATTTTCCAGCTTTTCTCAGATGCAGACTGTTTCACAGAAGTCGCTGCTCCACTCAGGTTTCTGCAATATGGTAATAAGACTGTTTCTGCCACTTTTAGAATAGAGTAGTAATAACAGCTGCCAATATCAATCTTTGTTCAATTGTTTCTGCCTGTCATTGGAAAAAACCCACAAATTTCCTTTCTTATCATCATCTTTCTTCCCTTCATCCTTCTTTTGCAGTGAAGCTCTGCATAATTAAAAAGTTACCACATCCTGGACCAGGCATTTTATAAAACGTGTATTTTCTTCAACCAATACAATTACACCATCAGAAATACACAGAGTAAATAATCTTTATTAGATCTCGAGAATTGATTCACTTCATCTAACTATAACTTCTAAACCTACACTAGTCACCTCTAAAAAGTGATTTCTTCTACTTTCCTTAGAAACCAATCTTAACTTGAGATAGTCAGAATTAGCTAACTTAACCGACCGGCTTATACACAAATAGTGCCAAAATGATGTGATCAGTTCAATTAACAGGTTTTTTAGCAGTTTATGTCTGATTATACCAGATTGTCACGCACACATACAATAATAATAGCCCAACATCAGCATTTGACAAAAATTAATTCCGTTTCCACACCACCAGCATTCAATAGTATCAAATGAATTTGATTTTTTAATGTTCTGATGGGAAAAGAAGCAAAAGGTTTTAAATTAATTTCTTTCACGTTTCAGGTAGGTGATGGCAGACAAGCACATATTTGCACACTGGGAACTTACGAAGACGCACAAAAATCAACAAATAATGGGTTGCTTTGCTGCCAGCTCTGTGCACAACAGGAGTAGGGAAGTTCACAGAAAGTTTATTTCCATCCAGCCATAGCTCTCTGCGGGGTCAAGTCCTGTCTGACGAGGCGGTGTGGAATGCTTTGACTTTCATGAATAAAAAATTACCATCTTCTGGTTCACTTTTAAGACAACAAAAATGGTCCAAGTCAAATAATTTGAAATGACCCAAACACTGTTTCTTTTCAGTTTTTACGTCTTTCAGGATTTAGGTGGAAAAGTGAAATCTGGGCCAGGACATTTGGTTACCCCAATAAGCAGAAGAATGAGGCTTTACTTGCCCAGCAATTCTTCCTCCCTCAGGAGGATACGGCCTGAAGGTTACAAGTTTTCATTGCAGCGTTTTACATCTTTAAGTGATATGAATACAGCATGATTTAAGCATTTCAGTTACTTAGCACAACTATTTGGTAACAAAATCTCCTGAAATTATTATTGATTAGAAGCATAAAATATGTAACAACACTGTATGAGTTCCCTGGCAATTTCTATGTATATCTACGTATCTATATATAGACATACAGACACATACACACACACATACACATAAAAAGCAGGGGTATCTAAAGAGCAGAGAAAAGACACAACCCAGATGTCTTTAGGAAGGCAGTGCCAAAACCACCAGATTGCTGCTACTGCTGCAGCCCAAGAGATGGTATGAGCAGGCTTAAGCAACTCAGAGGAAACACTGATGGGCTGGGATGGGGAGGATGGTACATGCCCAGGAACTATGTTGAGGGCATGAGGCAGATCCCACCTCTCCCTTTTTTGCTGAAAGGCTTCCCCAGCTATAAGAACTGGATACCAAAAACTCAACAAAGGTGGGGAGAGGGAAGTAATGAAGGTATTATTGTATATTGACTACTTTTTTGGTTAAGGAAAATTACTTTCGTGCATATGCACACTCTGTACAAGAAAAAGCACTGCCTGGTGATTCAGCTACTGAGACTTTTAGATCTGTGGATCTACTTTGTACATCAATTTCTTGAGTGATCCTGAGCAAGTCATTCTTCTTTTCCATACCACTGTTGCATGTCTGCAAAATAAGGGAAAAAGCAAGTTCTCCCCTCTTCTGTCACTGTCTACCTTGAGTATTAAGGGAACACTAAGCTTATTTGAATCAAAGACTGTCCCTCCTCTACCATATGTGAATTTAATTATGAGTACAGCAAGGCAGAGATTTTGGCAACAGTGATTTTAAAATAGTTTCAGTCACTGAAACACAAACCCTAACAAGACCAAAACTGTATGAGATTCAGTAATGAGTTAGCAACAGCTTTTAGAAAATCTAGAGGATTCTTCCAATCCATTGTCTTTGAACTCTGTAAGCAGAAGAAAGAAGCATATCCCTGCTTTTGATGGAATTGTCTTCCTGTTACTCTGTAAAAACCTCTTTGAAAACTGGGGATTCTCCATCCACTCTCTGTGGCTCCCAGAAAACCTTCCAAAAGAAGTGACTTCAGCATGCTTCAAATGGTAGCAAATTTCCAGCTCTCACTGACCAGACACTCCAGCACCACTCCACAAGGCTAAATATTCCCTGTCTTCTTTGTTTTTCAAATCAACTCAAATATTGTACAGGAAAAAAGAAATGAAAGTATTTTCAGATAATGCATACGGTTGTTCATTCATTCGTCATGTGGTATTGCTTGCTTTCTTGGTTATGGTAATAACGAGCCATTTTTATTTATATAGGATTATTATAATTTATATCTCTTATGCTTCACCTCTCCTGCAAAAGGAAACCCCTTCTTGGTTCATGTAGCATATGAAAGATAAGGAAACTAGAGGAAAAGGATATGAGTATGTATTTGGTTCTGGTAACACATCCCCATGCAGTTTGGAAGACAACCCATTGCATAACATCTGCACAGATTTCAGTGCAAACATTAAATGAAATAGCCCACCCCGCCTCTTAAAGCATGTCCAAGCTATAATGGGTACATAAAGAAGCAGTGTCTGACAACTGAACAGATGACTTATCAAAAGAAATTAGAGGCCCCTTACAGCAGTACAGTCTCTCTAGTTTTGCATATAAAGAATAGACTATAAAAACTGAAGTGAACTTTTCTCATCAAGAATGTGGATCTGTCGTAGTTTACATACACAGACTTGCAGCCTATTATTAAATAATCTAAGCACACCAATTGTAACCACCCGATCATTTGTGCTCAAAGCTGCACGGCATTTATATTGTACGGTCAATCTGAGATGCTTACATATAGCTAATTAAATCCAAAATCAGTGACAAAAGGAAGACAAGTCTGGATCAATTCTCACTGGATAAAAACCCAGACACTACGTCAATTTATGTATTCACTATTAAAAACACTTTTTCATATCGGGTACATTTGGGGGCTTTAGTATTTTACCAGAACAACAGTGCACATCTTCCTGTGCTTGGCAGCAAACCAGTTCCGGCAACTTAGGCAGAAACAGACTAACTCTGACATTGCAACAGCTGCAAAGACGTATGTCTTCCAGCTAACATTGTGATTCTTTGCAGTTACCCAAGTAAGAAAACTTCACAGGTAATTATTCCAGGTTTTATACAAAAGCAGATGCTAAACAGGAAAGCGTTTGGGGAGAACAGGGTTTCTTCAACCCACAAGTGTTTGTGGTTTCGGTTTCCATGATTCACACAGGATAAACACAGACACACTAGGAGAGGCAAAAGGAAAGCCCAGAATAGCTGAAACCCCATTAAAATTGAACCACAGTGTTTACGATGCAAGAGCCTAAGCTTTAACTCCCTTGTCTGCAAGACTGAGACCAAGAAGCTCATGTAAATTCCAGTATCACACAATCTAGGTGAGAGAGAAAGAGAAGATGTGCATCTATCTTCTTCCTCCACTTCGCACTTATTTCCCATATAACTAATATTAATTGGACAAAAGCAGTATTTCAGGGACCATGTCTCCCAACCAGTGGTTAGTAGCATCCTCAGGTTAAAAAAAATGAAGTTTCAAACTTCAGGTAGAAAAGACTGCTCAGGAAAATATTTTTGGGCCATCTGCTAGACATGAACATGGGATCTACTTTATATTTTTCTACACCATGCATTCTCTTCCCTCTGATTATCCAACCTCAGCTCTATGTTGTTGGTGCAACTTCTCTGCCTTGTTGTTATAAGCAAATTGTCAGAGCAAAAACTCACAGAGGAACAGAAAGCCAAAACCCAGTGACAATTTTAGCCTCTGGGGGTCGGGGAGATGGAGAGTCCCACAGAGGCAGAGATGCAGGAATCTCAAATTCTGTTCTGGGGTCTGGGTTTGTATTGTTCTTATTTGCTTTGCAGTTTATTCAATGCAGAGTAATTTTTAAAAGTCTGCTGCCGTTATAGAATTCTGCTGTCCACAGCATCTCTTTCAAACCTTTTCAAGGCAGACACCCAGCTAGAAGCAAAGGGCTGTTACTTTTCTAGCAGCTTTTCAGAAGCACTGGGGCTGATTTGAAGATCTGTTTTACACAGGCAAGATCAGGATGTAAATGAGCTCATATAGTTGTTTTCAAATGGGAAATATGTCTCGAGGTGATGCAGCTGACAGTGAAAGCACTGAAGAGGGCTGAGGAGCTGGAACAGTCAGGTAAAACCAATCCAGTGGGAAAATAACACTTCAGATAAAAAACAAGGAGGAAAACATTTAAGATCACAGAAAATGGTGATGAATGTCAGTATGTCTTTTCTCCTTAAAGTATAACTCTTCCCAGGACAATAATAATATGAGATCAATCTTATTCTATGTAATGAAGCTGGAGGGGACAAAATAATGTCAAAAAGTCCTAAAATCTGGAGCTCAGAAGCAAAAATCTGTGAAAATGGCTGAGAAACTTCTCAACCAGAATTTCTTCTAAAACTTAGGTTTAGAGGGTAGGCTAGGGGAGCGAAGAAAAATGTAAGCAATAAAAACAAAATCATGACAGCTCATAATAGGATAAGAGCCCTTTGGGGTTTCAAGATTATTTTAGGGCCTCTCATCTCAGTCTGCTCCACAGAAATAGACAAATTGCATATGTTAAGACCAAAGAGTTTTCTCTCTCAGTAGCCTACCATTCACAGATCTTTTATTTTCATTTTTAAATTTTTTTTTCCCCTTCATACTACTAGCTTTCTAACCACACGACAAGGACTACACAGGTATAACAGAGCGCACAAATAGGTTTCTGTTTTCAACGCTGCTCTGCCTTGCTATTTTCTTTACTGTAGCCATATCACCTGCCCACAGTAGCAGAAGGAAAATGTAATACCTTTGTGCCGCTATTAAATCAGCAGGTAAACCTGTGAGCAAATACCTTGAGCAGACTGGTGAAGGAAAAGGAAAGAAACATGTATTCAAGAAATCTAGAAAATACATGATTATGTTTACTAGAACACTGTTTTCAGTTCATTCATCATTTTGGCGTGGTACAGACTGCTGCTGAGACCTAGAACAGAGTACAGAGATGCATTGTTTAATTTTTCACCTGACTAATAGTTATTCTCTCCTGACTTGCCTCCCTTTCTCTGTCACCAGTTTTATTTCAGGTAACTCAGCTATGTGGTCATTTTTATAAGCAGCACTAGTTTACTGTACCCACTGCAGGTAGCTTACGTAATTTATGTTTTTAATTTTTCTGCAAAGCACCTAGGACCATGGTGAGACTCTCCATTTAAAATTACCGACATAAATTATCAAATATAATACCATTAGCATATAACAGATTGTGCTTACCCAACTATAAACACTGTAGGTTCAGAAAGTTCAGTGGCAGTGTGACTACCAATGCACTGGAGGAATGTTTATTAATTTTCTAATAGGTCTAACAGACCCTAAAATATTGCATAACACAGTAATAATCACAATTTGCTAGGAAGAATTTAAGATTCTAATTTTCTTCTTTACAATGCATCAGTACTTTTTCTTGAGCAACACACTTATACTAGACCAAAGCATAAACGTTACATACAGTCAAAAACCATATACCACAACTCCCCTGACACCATTAACAGTGGGAATAATATACAAGACAGGTGAGAACTATGTGCCCAGATGTAAAACCTTCTGAAAACTATTTTCTACTGAGTGATGCCCAGGATCCTGGACTTTCCAGCCCCAGATCCATAAGTCAATGCAAGTCTCAAGAAATCTGAGCATTTACTCTGAGCGCTGACAGAAGGGCATGTTCCAGGGGATCATTTCCCATCTTATATCATAGAATCACAAAATCATTTCAGTTGGAAGAGACCCTCAGGATCATCAAGCCCAAACATAACCTGACTCTAGCACTAAACCATGTCCCTAAGAACCTCGTCTAAATGCCTTTTAAAGACCTCCAGGGATGGTGACTCCACCACTTCCCTGGGCAGCCTGTTCCAGTGCCTGACCACCCTTTCCGTGAAGAATTTTTTCCTAATGTCCAATCTGAACCTCCCCTGGTGCGACTTAAGGCCATTTCCTCTTGTCCTCTCACTTGCTACCTGGGAGAAGAGACCAACCTCCTCTATGCTACAACCTCCTTTCAGGCAGTTGCAGACAGTGATCAGGTCTCCCCTCAGCCTCCTTTTCTCCCGGATAAACAGCCTCAGTTCCCTCAACTGCTCCTCATCAGACCTGTGCTCCAGGCCCCTCACCAGCTTCATTGGCCTCCTCTCAACTCTTTCTAGTACCTCAAACTTTCCCACTTTCAGAGACAGGACACCAGCCTAGCAGGCACCTTAGGAATGCTGCACGCTACAGACGTTACGATGAGCTGCTGTGAGTCTGGCAGCAGTGGTTTCCACTATCTCCGTTTGTCTGCCCTGTTGCCTGCCAAAAACTTGCCATCATCTTTGCTAGGGCTGGCCCTGAGCAGATGTGTGTGTCTCTGCTGCTTCAGCACCACATCTGGGCGTACAATGACCTCACCCTGCTGGCTCCGGTACCGAGGCTGGATCTCTGGAAGAGGCGTGGAAGGAGGCCATGGGACAGAGTAGCAGCAACATGACCAAAGCTGGTAGAGTATGATTTATGTCACAACTCATCTCACTGATCCCTTAAAAGCTGTCTTCAAATGCTTTGCCACGTCGGAATGAATGAAAGATAAGTCTGCTGGCCTCTGTTCACCAGATTGTATTTTGCTGGTTTTCCTTTTCTTTCTAGAAAGTGTCACTGATCTGTATGCTATGCAGGATAAATCACCAGGGCAATTTCTTTCACTGTAGTTGTAAAAACAAGTTTAGCGACATTTATATTTTGGGTTGATTGAACCTTCCCACAAAGCTGCCTTTCACAAATTTTAAATGACTTACAATATCCTCTGCACCTCAGTAATTACATTCTAAGTTAACAAGTTCACACACGCTCTCTTTTTCTAGCGACCCACATATGCTTGAGAGAAATTACTTCTGAATATGCTTAATTTTTAAGTTCTCATTTTACACACTGTATGTAATCAAACTTTTTATTAAACATTGCCAAGCAATCTGTCTCATTTAAAATGAGCTGCTAGAAGAGGTAAAGGTCCATTAAGCTGTTAATTGCACACTATAACTCTGATTTCATGAAAAGTTATGTTCAATATAGTTTGCCCAAATGCTTAATTCCATATTTACCTAATTCTACTGCCATAGCTACTACATTGGTCAGGTATATGATAACAAATCAATACAGCCACACCAGCAAAATTCTCCCGTGCAGAAAGAGGGAGCAAAAAAGAGTACTTCATTTCCATTTATCTTGTTTGAGTTTGACACGGGGAATTTCATTGTGCAGGTATGAAACACAACTGTGCTAATGTAGAAATACAAGTACACCCTAAAGGCAGAATATTTCTGCTACAGTAATGGCTTAAGTGATTTGAGAGCTCAAATTCATTGCAAGTAAACCTCAATTAGACCTGAAAATGAAAGTCAAGCAAGTGACATAAAAAATGTTATATGCCACTGTTTTTAAATTACTTATAATGGAGGTCAAAAATACTGTAGGCTGTGAAAATAAAACTGAGATTACTCCAAAACATATAAGCCATATACAAACATTTTCAAAAAGATTGCCACCCCTTATATACGATTCTAAAATTGTTTGAATGCAGCTCTTTGCATGCAAAAACCATTGTAAAAAAATTTAAATTTGACTATACTAAACTCAAAAAACATCCACGCTTTTTACATAGTAGCTAATTAACCAGAGCTTACTTCACATCATGTACCCTTGTCAAATAAATTGTATTTCTCATTCTTAAATGACTTTATATCCACCTTTGTTTTAGTTTGCTGTAGCTTGAGTCTTATGATAATGAAATTAGAGAGAGTGGGAAGGGATGAAGCATATATTATTTTCTCTCAAAAGGCACATAACTCAAAGTGCAGTACCACATGCATGTTGACTGTTATTTTTCCTTTTTTCCTCCTATTCAATCAGCTGTGCAGACCTCTTCACAACACTGAAAATGAAGTAATTAGAACTGGTATTTGTAAATTTGCTTGGTCTAGTAGGAGACTCTTTGTCAGGGGAATCTCTTTCCTCCAAGCCGTATAACCTGTCCATAGGAACATCTTCAGCCGCCTGGTTTTCCAGCCTCTTATAGAGGCCATGCAGTTTAAAAACAGTGGGGCACCTTTCCAGAAAGAATTTTTGGTCAATCCTTTCCCTCTGGAAGACCTGTGACATCTCAGAATCGCCGGCCATGCCTCCCTCACGTACAGCAACTTATTTCACCACACTGTCCACATGGGATGGCGACAACCAGCAGCCCCTCAGCACGAACACCAGAATCCAGATGCTTTGACACTTTCACTGATACTCATGCTCACAGCTCTGACTTGCATGGGCCACAGCCAGGAAGAACGGTTATCTTACCTCTCTTTCATGCAATAGAAAGAACACCTGAAGAAATCAAAAGGGCCCCAAATTTACAAAAGAAAACAGCATGAGTATTTTGTTAAGTACAAACAGCCTTGAAACATATCTGCACTATCTTTCGAACTACAATAGCTGTTCAGGGCCTGAGACTTCAGATTAAGAGAATTAAATTTCCAAAACTCAGTGAAGTGTGTGCTTATTTAATTAAAAGCAGGCAGAATTTCATTTGCACTTCATTGTTAAGAATACCACCTATAATATCACATTTTGGCAGTGCAGCTTAACTCCAATTTATCCTAAATGCATACTTCATCAAACTCATTCTGAAGTTCATTACAAACGCTAAATGCCAGTACTATTTGCTATAGCAATCTCATCCCATTTGGATGTTTAAATAGGCAAACATGGTCAGATAAACTTGGCGCGGCTTGCGAATGTTCTGCGCTTTTTTAGATGAAGTCTTTTGTGTTTGACCTGCTACCGTGAGCTACATTATGTATCCTTGATTTTAAATTTTCATAGGTATGGCTCAAGATGTTGAAAAACTACAGAACTTTCTCGCTTGTATCTGTGACGATAAAGCACATCAGGTTATTTTATTTTCCTCTCACAAATGAAGCAGCATGTTACTCACATTACTGGACTATATCCTCCACAGCAAGGATTTCTCACTGATTGACAGATATTTGACCTTGTGCACTGGATTCAGGTAACGCATGTGGCCCAGACTGTGCCCCGTACGGCTGGCGCATAGTAAAACTTTCTCCCAAAGGATAAAGAGGGAGACTTGAAGAGAAGCAACACCATCTTATTTACTGAGACAGCTGTAACGTGCTACTGGAAATTCAAAGGTCTCCCTCTTGCCTCTGAGCAGATACATAAGCCAAGTAGGAGGGAGGAAAGGCACTGCTCCTATCCATTTTGGTTCAGGCAAGTTTGGTTACCTGACCTACAGCTTCTTCCTTGGCTAAAGTAACCTGTGGCTCACAGTTTTACAAACTCCTTTCAGTCTACTACCACAGCACGTACAACTCATCACAAATAAACACAGGCTGCAGTCAGGGACAATAATACAGAAATTACCTGTTTGTAGCACATTATTAACATAGGAAGAACACAACCAGGTAGAGTTAGGGTCCATTTTAATCCAAGCTCTGTCACTGCCTTCATACTCTGTCTCAGTCACAACACTTCAGAGTTTCTTAATCCAGTTTGAAAGCATGGTAGTAGTCAAAGAGCTAAAAAGGCAAGCTCTACTAATCTTTATTGTAAATGTGTTGTTACATGACTGAAGGTAAAAATCAAGTGATTGAAACCATTCACAAATGCTTTAGGCAGGAGTGGAAACATTTCCTATGAATGTTACTAAAAACACACATTATACTCTGTATATTATATTAATGGTATACCCATTAAGCATTTTGGCGTAATTAAAAATCCTGCCTATGTGGCCCACTGTTCAGTCCTTGGAAGGCCAGACAGGTTCTTTCTAATAAGCTTGCACAACAGGATTTCAGGGTTTGGAGCAAACTGGTGTGGGACTAAAGGGTTTCCAGTCCTTCAGGGCTAGAAGAGCAGCTCTTGTCTAACAGAATATTTTGGATTCTAGTTTTCATTTTCCACAGGAAGACAGATCTATGTGAAATAAAACAACTTTCAGCTTTTATGAATTCATAGCAAGATTGGAACTGAAGGTTTTGCAGCAGACTCATCAGAGAGTCAGCTTCCTAAAAGATGGCTGAGCGGGACACCACACAGGATTTTGGCCACAGAATTTGGGAACAAATAAGTCAGTGAAATTTTTGTTCGCAGGGCAAAAGTAACTAAGATTCTGCCTTGCACCTCTGCTGCAGAGTGCTTCTCTTGTTAGCACTAAAGCCTCAGCATTATATTCCAGAGGTCGGTTGTAGTATTGTTCATCATCTTTGGTCTTTTGGTGGGATGTTGGGGTTTTATTTGTTTGTTTGTTTTTTTCTTTTTGTAAGACAACACTGTTTTCTTATACAGTTTATTCGTAAGTCAGGAAAATCTAGTCTGTGAACACTGACAGATTTTCCAAATAAGTGATATCTCTAAAACCCCCTTTATCACATGACAGGCGTTGCGTAAAAAAAAAATGTAGTGAAACACCAAACACCTTTAAAAAGGTAAAGAAAGACAAATGAAGTGGTAAAAGGACAGCTGAGAAAAGCCTGAATGTTCACATCTCTTTTGAATAATACAGACTGTGAATGCTGGATTCATTACAAGCCTAGGGAGTCTTCATAAAATCCAAAACATACACATCTTACCCCTCTAAACAGTCTCACGGTCCAAAAGCTTGCAATGAATTCTAAAGTATTAGCATCATGTTATTGAGTTGGCACTCAATAATACTAATGACGCAATGTTCTTCTGCCTTGACACATACCAAATATACTAATAAAATCTAGCAAATTAAACCTGGATTCACTCAATGTTATTAACCTTACTATAAAGGAGACAGTTCTGTTCAAAGTCTTGCTTCACTTATTTCTCATATTCCTGTATGTTAGCGCGGCTCATCCTGCTATTCTTGAATTTCAAGGGCACTATCTTCGCTTAAAAATTTCGCATTAGAATGTTTAAAACAGGTGAGAAACTTGAATCAATGGAATAAGTAGAGAAACAAAACAATAAAGAAAGTTAGAAGGAACTTATCAATATTGCCAGCATATGCTACAAAGGTTTACCTGAGTTTTAGGCACGTATTTGCTGCACAGTTTCAAACTACCAATGAAAGCTAGCGCATTTAACTTCAAAGAACTAGGTGCACAAAGTGATCGAGTTAATAAAATAATTTTCTCTCCCTCAAGTCAATTTGTTTTCCTACAGAAAACATAACTGCACAAAAAATTCAGAGTCTCCTTTCATTTGTGCTTTATTCATATCAATATCAATCAGATTATGGATCGCATTATCACTTTCAGCCTAGTATGAAATTCCAGAACAAAAAGAAACAGGAAAAATCATCTTCCAACAAATTTATTACATTCTAGAAGAACTCTCACAAAGATGTGCTTGCTTTCTTCCCGGAAATCCACTGTGCCAGCAGGTTTCCCACACTCATTTGAAATGTCCATGCCATTTCCTTATTTTTACAATTCTTTTGGTCTTCTCCAGGTACTCAGAACATTTGATCAGGTCACATCATCATTTAAAGAATCTTTTATTCTGTCTCAATTACCATAACCTTGATTGTCATACTGCAGGTCTTATTTCAATGACCCTATCCTATTTTGTTTACACATTTCAGACAGGTGAAAGCAATCCAGAACAAGCCCAGAGACAAAGCCAATGACATTGGGGTGGGGAATGAAGAATACACCTTGGAAGTCGAATCCAGGAGCTTATCTTGTTCAACATGTGAAAACAAGAGAATAGGACAGGTCTCTACATAAATGCATCAGGAGGGGTTAATGGTAGAAAAGACCATGAAAACCTATAGGTAACAGAAAATTTTGGCACAGAAACAAAAGCATACTGGCTTCTCACGAGCCAGTGGATGAAGGAGTTCTCTAGCCCTCAGCGGGGAAAGATCACAATCAGTAGATGAAAAGTATCCTGTAACAGCAGGAGATGAGACACTAAACCCCTGAAGGTCACGTGCACTCCCATACTCTTGAACCGTACCAGCAGGGATGTGTTTATGACCTGGTTCTCCTGAAGCCTGGCACCCTAATACTCTTACTGGGCCCTCACGCTCTCATTTCATCCCAGCTCGGGCTAAGGTGGCTGGTTTGCAACACATCATTACTCCTTGCCAGTCATCACCTATCATCCCATACCCCCTGTTCTACTTACTCAGTTTCTTCTGCTCAGCACTGCTGCTGCAATGCTCTTGCTGGTGTTTAACACATCACCTGGGCAGCCTGGAAGCTGTGCAGCTGCCCTGTTTTTTGCCACGGAAATGTTCACATTTTGAGAAGGGCAGCAATGACCTCAGTAGCAAGCAGTTACGTGCTTACTGAACACAGCTAGCTGGCATCTGCCTGTGGCCAAGTGGGTTCCCAGTGCTGATGGGAGACAAAAGGCAACAACCGCTAACAGATGTGGGCTATTAACTGAGAATTTCAGCAACACAGTAGGTTGCAGAGGGAAGAAACAAAAAAATAAACAACCACCACCACCAAAACAGTATTAGGATGACAGCATCTAGGATCAGTGCTGTAAATAACCTGGTCATTAAAGAAAGAGCGAGCTGAACGCATGTGCCATTGTTTGGCAAAGCAAATGTGTTTGCTTTATGTGTAAGAAGACTGGATGATCTACAGATAGTCTGGAACAACGCATAAAAAGCAATGGTATTATTAGAGACAAGAAGGCAGTGGCAGTTATCCTTCATATAACAGGGACAGAAGATAATTCTCAGGCTACATCACAACTGAGAGAAAAAAAAAATAGTTGTATTCTAATCACTGAAACACTGCAGAATCACCTGCCCACAAAGTTACCACAATTTACAGATTATAGCTGCTTCTGGAGAAAAAATAATGGAAGTTCCTGAATACATCGCTATATTCAGAAGGTTAGAAGTTTACCAGTAGTTCAGAAATACAGATAAATATTCAAAATGTAAATATACACCATGAACTAGCTAGCCCCTGTTCATAATGATAAAAAAATATATAAACAATACTAATACCTGTTCACTTAGGTGGATTTTGTAATAAGATCATTTCAGCAGATACCAGTGTTTAAAGTGCTAAAAATCAAGACAGGATTATTAAACGTGTGCGACAAAAGCAGCACCAAAGAGCTGAGGAAACAGAACAGTAAGTAGAGTCAGAATTGACGTGCTTTTGGAGGGGAAAAAAGACTCATGATGCAAATGATCACTGGTTAAGAACTCAAGTCCGTTGTTTAAAACTACAGCAAGGTGTGGCTCAGGTAACAAATACAAGATGAGTGCAAAAAGATCTGCATTTCAGCAGAAGTGGCACCAGGAACTTCAGAGTTGTTGAAGCACAGATGCCACGAGAGAAGCCCTTGGGATGCTGTAGTGTCTCTTCAACAGCTTAATGATAACAATAGATGAAGTATTCAGATGTCTTTATAAGTGAAATGAGGAAGATTCAAAATGGAGTTTGATACTGGGTTTGCTAACTTCACAGAAAGATTATTAGAGACTACTTAAAGAGGGGCAGCAATAAATTATCTTTGTGCTTCTAAAAACGTACATGAATTAGTCTTTCCCAGGGTTATGATGTTAAATATAACATAAGATATAAACAGCATAGGTTAAACTTTCATCGGTCGTGCACCTCTTGGTAGAGGATCACTGAGTACATTTCAGGTTGTGGAGCAAAACAGAAAGTGTCTGCAGCCTTCAAAAAAATTCGAGAAAAAAATATCAGCTGAATTTTGGACAACATACATAACTCAAGATGGCATTCCAAATTTTTTAATTTGACTTGACGTAAATGGAGCACCTTTAATGCGACATAACTTATGTTGAGAAACAGAAGTGGAATTAAGTCAAAGCAAAGTTGTCAAGCACAGCAGGTACACACATGGGATGGCGGAAATCACTTTTGTGCTAAATATTCCATCTTCCAAAAGCCTTATTTAAAACACAAATAATCATCTAGGCCAATAATGAAGTTGTCACATTCCCCTTGAGCTGGCAAAGGGACCGCTGGGGCTCCCAACAGCTGGACAGGACTACGTTACTGCTCAATAAGCAGCTGGGGAAACAAGTGTTACCAGAAAAGTCACAGACCCCTGTCTTGCTATACTGCTTCCTAGGAAGCAATTGCAAATCCAGACAAGCGAGGGACACTGCATTTCTTTTACAAGTATTGTATAGCCTAGGAAGGGAAAAAAAAGCTTCCATATAAACCCAAAGACAAAGAGATGAAGTGAAAGGAAAAATGGAATTTGCATTGGGGAAATCTCTCTATTCGTATCAATGAACTTTGTTCCAATTGGAATGTTTCATTCGTCACTCAGGTGCCCTCTTGCAGACTCCCCCGCCAACACAGAGGCCATCAAGGCCCTGCCACAAGAGCAGCTGAGGAGGCAGCAAGGCCGTGTGCATTTGAAAACTGTGAACTAACATGGTGGCCTGAATCCGAGTAAGCCTGTACCACTCTCCCTGCTCTGAATGTTATGTAGAGAGCAATGACGCAGCAAGATCGCTTTTAAACTTATTCTCCATTGCTTCTTTGTCACACCCGCATAATAAATGCAGGTTCCTGAGGTGTTTTTCTGAATTGGGAAGGAAAAAAAAGTGAAGGTCATAACCACTGTTTTTCAGACATCTTTGCAAAACACCCTCTAACCACCCACACAAATTAAACTCAGAATTCCCAGAAGCATTTCTTCCCTTGTGTTCATAAACTAGCAATCTTGACCTCTAGATTTTAATTTATTTTACTGAAATATTTATTTGTTTCAATAAATGAAGCATTCCAGATTTGGCTCTCTTTGCAACAAAGATTACTCAAAGAGCATGACCATGAACGCATAAATTTTATTTGCTGCAGTCTGTTCATATAAACCATGAAGGTATAAAGCTGACTACTAGAAGAGTAGCAGACACCATTAGCAAATTCCTTTCTAAAACTTCAGTTTATCAACCTAATGGATTACGAATTTATTAAAATAGAGATGAGAGTCCAGGAGCAAAGTTCCAAAGTAAACCAGACTGATTTCATCGGTACTTAAATCAGTCTCCTAACTCATGAAAAAATAAAAGTACTTGTTGCCTTGTCCAGAAGCTTTTTACTACCTTGCACAGGATCGCAAAGAGTAAAGCCCCCAAAAGTATTGGATTGACTCCCAGAAACAACTGTTCATAAAATGGAGTCCTTTGTCTTCATTTTAAGTTTACTATCCATCCCACTAGCTTTTTCCTTTTAGCGCTAGCAAGAAGAAAAATAGGTTCCCACAGTTGCATAAAAGGCCAGGTGTGGCCAAGGAGAAAACAAGGGGCATCTGCACCAAAGCCATTGCTCTGTTGTCGCTTAGTGTGTAATATAGCACAAAGCCAGGATATCAGCCAGCTTGCTGTGGGCACACTGGGATTGTTTCACTGCATGCCTGCAAATAATCACTTCATGAACCATAAGGAAAAAGATCATTCCTCTTACCTATTATCAAGCTCTTCCAAAAAACCTATCCATTACTCATCATTATCTTCCAGTGCTTCTCCCATTTGCCACGTACAGAGGCAACCCAGTGAGCACTGTCTGCTTTTTCCAGGCACCACTGACTACGGTATTTCAGACCTGCTCTGGCAGCTAAGCAGCGGGATCGGGAAAACCAGGACTTGCAAATGGCATTATGAACCAAGCATGCAAAACGGCTGAACCACCTCAGTTTTGAAACTAGGTTTTCAAGTTGCTAGGTACCATTAAGGAGGACAGGGTGCATCACTCAGGTGTCACTCATCCATACGGTCTCCCACCAATGACCTTTGCAAAGGACAAATCGATACTAAGCAGATACTGTATCTACTATTTCTTACTGTGTGGGAAAGGTCAACCACTTTTCATGTATGTATCAGTTCTAACATTACTGTTTTCAGACACATAACTGCTTAAACCTGGAAATAAAGGAAAAAATTCTTGTCTTGCACATAGCACCATTTCAGAACATGTGATAATTAAAAAAAAAAATACTTGGACTGGAAACTTATTTCATAAGCAAGGTACAATGCTTATAGGAGGAATGTAAAGCTCTAACTTGCTCTCATGAAATAATCTTTATAAATACAATGTAAATGAAATTATAAACAGCATTTCTAAAATAGCTTCCTTAGCAAAATCTGGAACCACTTGTATGTTCTATCACAGAAGCAAATCTTTTTTTTTTTAATACTGAGCTGTTTACATTTGTTTTGTGCATGCCTGCTGCACCTTTTTTCATTACCATGCACAGAGATTATTTTCCCCTTATAGTTCCACTTAGATGGCGTGTTTTGAGAGAGACCTTTATAGAAATAAACATTTTGGTTCTATATTTAGACTTGATCTCATTTGCCACAATGCCAAATCCTTTTAGCTTCAGTAAGAAAATTCTATAATACACATATTTCTAGAGTTTAGGAGATACCTGGTGCTGAAATCTTAGCTGAAATTTCTTTTTTATTTTTTTAATATGTATTTAAGTTCCCAATGCATGTTTAAGTTTAACATTTTGTAGTAGCTGAAAGTTCAAGGATGAACATCAAACTCTATTAAATTCAACAACACTGAGTTTAACTGAAAAAGGCATCCTGTTGTATACCTTAAACACACAACAAACATAAAACAATATTAAATCTTTAGTCTGGCTCTGCTTAGAAGACACTGCTGCACTACTTCATATTGCAAGTGTAAGAGGTACAAGGACAATGTTTTAAAATAATCAGAAAGCTAGAATTTTAAAAACCTTGCATATGGGAAAAGGGTTACTTAATACTCAATGCGATGAATTTCTGAGTTGCATTATTTCTGCAGCATCATAAGGATATGTTCAACTAATGTTCTTTGGCTGTATTGAAGTGCAGAAATGGCATTTCCATACGTCCAGAAGAAAAACCATAAAAATTAACTGTAATCTTTTGATGTATATGTTTAATAGATTCAGATAAGGTTTATTAGAGTTCTTGCATCCTCTTCTCAGCACCACTCATGGTTAATGCAGGGATACACGCATTTTAAAAATCTCTCAACAGTTCGTTTCAAGAAAGGGGAAGCAATTCTTTAACAATAAATAGTTATTTTTACTCTTGATGCACGTGACTTGGTCAGGAGTTAAGCTGGATTGATTGTTGTAATTCTGTAAATCATAGAAAACATCCATTGACTCAATTATTTAATTATTTATGTTATTTTCTTGGAAATCCATGTTCTGAGAGTGGTTTCTGTTGGTCAAGCAAATACAAAGGCAAATCCAAATCACACAGCTTTGTACTGGGGAACAGTGTACACTGCCAGATTAGGAAAGTCTATTCTGATGCTGCTATCACCAATATCAGCAAATATAAATCAAAAATTAAGCTTTGTGTTTATTTGTAATTATTTGCTTGTGTCATCTCATCAGAAAACCAAACTATTTTTTTTTTTAAAGGTCATATTGCCTTGGAGTCAAACACTGAAAAAAGGCCATAGTTCCAATGGCAGCCATGTGCCATGAGAAGAATTATAAGTGAACAATTAGTTTTAAGATTTCTGAAACTACCCACTGAATTATTCTTTCATTGAGGACATTGGGTCTATGTGCTGTGATGTAGGACACAGCTGCCTGTCTCAGTGTCTTGTCATATTGCTTATTTTGATTAGCTGCAATAGCATAGAAGTATAGATTTTTAATATACTTTCTATTGCCTTTCAGATAGCTGACATACTGACAGCATTTCGGGGGCATTTTCTTCCTGAATTTTTATGACTACGTCTTTTTTGATGACTATGTTTTTAAAATTTTTATTGCAGAATAATGACTGAATTTTTATAGGGGGAGATGACAAATTCTATTAGGTGCAATACTGAAAAATGTTCATTTGGATGCAGAAGGATTTTTATTAAAAAAAAAAAAAATAACCAATATAGACACTGGTATGATTCTTGTCACCTGCCATCCTGCTCTTATAAAAGTCTCCTGCTTTTTAAAAGAAGCATCCAAAATAAAACAAGCTGAAGATGTCAGCTCTATGATCTGTAATGGTAATCTATATAAGTGACATGGCGGAAGATTTTCCTTACTCCCTAACATTGAAGAACACAGCATACAATAGTAATTATTCTAGAAACAGTTACGCTTTCCACTGTGCCTTCATAAGAAGAACGATTAAATGGCAACATTGAAATATAACTGCTAGCAAATGGAAACCAGAATGCTAACGCTGCATGTGAGCACAGAGGTGTGCGCGGGAGACTCTGCAGGGCTGTAGGTGTTGCTGTACCCAGCTCACGTGTCTGCTTTTGAAAACAGCTATTCCTCACAGATAGTCTCTTTCATTTCATTTGGCCCAACATTAATAGGTTGTCATCCTGCACAGCATGAGAGAGGGTTGCAGAAGAAGCAAAACTAAATACTTTCTCCAGAACGCTGGTGGTGGGGGTATAGGGGAAGCTTATAGCCAGCAGCGTCTTCCAGCTAGAAATCTTGAGTTTTGACACCCTCGTAAAAGCACAGTCAGAGAAAAAGCAGCAGAGAGGTGTAACGCAGATTTTCTTCATTACAACTATGAACATTACAATGCTATAGTTCCACTGCTATTGATCTGAATTCTGTGATGTGTTTTGGAGAAATCTTTGCTTTTAAGGAAGATGATAAAACAAAGAGGAATCCATAATAATTCTTTCCTTGCACAAAAAGTGACATTAAAAGCAGGTAAATAAACTCAAAGTGTACATATTCTTCTATAAAGACATATTTTATAAAATAGCAAGAGTTACCTAAAACAAACCCCTAAGCCCAATAACCAAGTACCTAAATTGTACATTTTTTTCATGGTGTAAACTAAGGGCAAGAAGTGTATTTTTGGCACATTCTATCCTGAACTTTCAGCAGGATACCTTCTTTAGAGATTCAGTTCACTTTCTTGCCCATATCCAAAAGCCCCAACACTCAAATTTACCTTTTCTTTTTGCTCTTAAAAATTACACTAAAACTACTTTAAAAGGTATTTTATTACGACAAAAGCAAGTACCTGCTGTAAAACAATGTACACATTCTCATAAGCTTTTTTATAAATTCTCAAAAAGCCATTATGTCCCATTTATTTCCAACTGAATTTTAAACATGCCCTTGCATTTAGTTCCACCTTACTATCTTACCATACCATCTTACCAGTAATCACTTTTGAGATTCCAACTTCTAGATCTTAATGAAAATTGTGGAGTTAGATATCAGCCCTAATTTAACTACAGAACTCTGAGAATTTGGGCATCTGGGAGAAAAAGAACTGATTTTGTCCAATTCTCGATTGTCCAAGTACCTTGTCTAATTTCTTTAGAAGCGACAGATAACCCTTAGAAAATGACATCACATCAAAGTCAACAAAACAGCATAAGCCTAATCAAAGTGAAAACTATGAAGTGCATCATAAACACATGAAAGAAAAATTATTCTACCTGTATCGGACATGCTCGATTGTGTCATACGTCAACTTGCTGCTGATATTCTGACTATGAGGGTTGCCTAGGAGACAACAGAGATATAGAAGTTAATCATTAATCACAATTTTGCTATTAATTTTCTCTTTTATCAGAGAATTACACCAAACCAGCCTGAAAAGATTATAAAGAAAGATTTAATGTATACTTCACAGCAATGCCCTGAAGCTCCTTAGAGCAGTTAGTCAAGAGAAGGAACGTATAACAGAAGAAAGCAATTATGACAGACCTTGAAACTTCAGCTGGATCTCTTACTGATACTTAGGCAGTTCCCTTAAAAAGAAAGTGCAACTGCAAACGCACAAATGTACTAGGAAAAACTACAGACAGGATGCACATTCATAGACGTATTTGCGCACTAGCCTTGAAGCAATTCAGAAGAGAGAGGATCTGGAGATAATAGACATTCACGATTGGACACCAGGACTAACCCAGTTTTTATTTAGTGTCTGAAATACGAACAGCTCATGCAAATATAAATTTTACTGCAAAATTAGTAGCCACCCTAGCAGCCCTCAACACAGGCATGTATTAACAATTAAGACAGCATATAACAAGGGCATGAATTTATCTTCTTGAGCAAAAAAGATTACAGCAATATCCACACAGGCACATATACTTTCCTATTATTAAATGCTTAAACAACTTGCCTAAATAGTTCAGAAAGAGAACAAGAAAAAGATTGCTATATTAATACAGTTTTTGCAGTAGGTTACAATATTACTACTCTCTTTTTAACATTTTGAAGTCACCCTGCTGAAAGTTATCGAGTGAAAGTGTTGAAAAGAATAATAAATTTTGAGCTCAAACCCAAAACTAATACCTAGACTTTTCATTTCTGCTGTTGAATTTCTGTAATTTCCAATTCAAACATTCTCAGTTTAGAAGTGAGAATCTCTCTTACTTGCATTCCTTTCCCTCATTTACACATGGAACAGCTAAACTGCAGTTCTTTGGGCCTGTGGATTATCATCAAGAAAATAAAAAAAGCTGCAAGTCAAAGAGCCCCTTCACTCACACCTCTGTCTGTTAAACGAACTCTTTGTATACAACAGTTACTGCCCTCGGAGTATCAGAGATGTAACTGAAAATAAAAAAAAATTGACCGTACTAGAGCTCTTGTTATCATTTTAGATGAAAGCGGTAATAAAAAAGATAAAATTTGTTCTCTCATATCATTATAAGGTACTATACAAATCTTCTCCAAACTGGCAGCACTACTATTTCTATTCACAAGCACTCAATTGATTCACAAATTTAATTCTTTTCCACCACACATGATACTTATTTCAAGGGTTGAGCCCAGTGTTGTTTGAAATAACTAAGATCAGAGTGCATACATTTCACTTTACAATGGCTGCGGTGACAGAACATTAATTTTAATATCACTGACATGCACCTGAATAGGAGACTTTGAATGTAATCAAATCAGCATATCTTGTTATAACAGCAGAAACATCTATCCCCATCAAGAACATCTATTTCATAGTGGAACTTAATTCCATGCCCTGGATCCTGGCTGTGCCAGCATTCAGGAAAAAGAGAGTGGGAATTGACAGGCACAATGGCACACTGAAAAGGAAAACTACCCAGAGCTCGCAAATGACTGGTCCAGGTGATGAACACAAGTGTGCCGGGGCTTGAATGTACACAGTTTTGTTCTAAAGCAGTGATACCTAGTTCCCAAGTGAGGAATCATTTTGGCCTATATTTCAGGGAGCACAAGAAAGACATAAAACTATCAAAAAGGACACATAGCCCACAGACAGTAACACACAATGAGAAATTTTAATTATTTCAGTGGGACTATTCACAGCATATATATATATAATAGTATACAGTATATTTTTTTTTTCTGGTTGAGCAGGGATCACTCTAACATAAATTGCCTCACAAACTAACATTTTCTAAAGAGTGAACGCTGCTGCCTTTGTAGAAATGCATATTCAGTGCGTGGTTCTTGGCTAGATAATAATGTTCAAAAGAGATGAAAGGTTTAAGTAGAGGATCTGGGGACGTAGTACTTGTATGCGGTGCTGAAGTGTCCCTGTCCATAGCTGCAATAGCTAAATCTCCACCCAGATATGGCACAATTCTGTAGATATTCTTACGTGCAAGATTGCCTTGGCAATACACACCATTTTTTCTGAGTATGCACCTAAGTCTAATAGGCTGGGAGAGGTATAGCACCTATTCCCTGCCTAAATTCACTTGAGATCTTTGAGCTAAGCTTTCTTCTAAATAAAATGCTTCTACTGAGCCACAGTGTAAGCTCCCTGTGATGATTCTCACTGAGAAGGGAAGTGGTTCTGGATTCTGGTCCTCGCAAAAGAAATTGTTTTTACATTTTCTGTGAAAAACAAAAAGACTGAATGAACAGTGGTCAGAGCTACATTGTATTTGTTTATCCCCAGCACAATGCCTTAAGCCCTGGGCGACTAAGTCATGTTTCCTTTGATTTTTTTTGTTCACCAGCACAGACATTTGGCCACCAAAGAACAAAGCTTGGGGTGACACAAAGGGACTATGACTCCTTTGTAAAATCACTGGTCTTCCAACTACTCTATAGCAGTGTTAAAAAACCCACAGAAGCATCTTCATTTAGATGGAAACTAGAGAAGACTAATGAGAACGCTGTTTTGCACTTACCATAAATGTTGTTTCTGAGGTCATCAGTAAAAGCTTTAAGTAGACTTTCTGGGAAAAGTGTTGAACCAGCATGGTCAAGGTAAGTAATCCCTAAAATAAAAATAAAATTACCAGATTCAATATTTTCTTAATATTTAATTTCATTTTCTACCACAGACTACATTGTGAAGTGCACCATTTGAACACCCCTAGTGCAGTACCTCACACAAAAAGTCCATTTCCATAAAGTTCCTGAGGTATGATGGTATTTCCCTGCCTGACTTAGAGGTCTCCACAGCTCTCAAAAAATGATTCTCAAATACGTTCCAATAGTCAGGCAACAATCACAGGAAGGCATCTTTCATTCACTAGCAGGAAAACAAAGGAGGATACAATAGAAGCCAAACATTTTGATGGCATCTTTATAATCTTTAATTAAAACTAAAATATTTTAAGAGGCCTTTTCTTTCACATTTATAATAGATTACACATTCTTTGAAAGAGAAAAATATTTTTGTTCTGCCTGTACAAGACCAAGCAACCTGGTGTCTACAGCCACAATACCTTGTTATTCCTAGGCACTACTTATTATGAAAACTACTATTACCACTATGATAATAACTATTATTAATAGTAGCAACAAGAGTAGTGTTGCCTCCTTGCTGACAGATGAAGCAACTCTCTCAAGAACTGACAAGGCCTAAATCATGCTTGAAGCCCAAAGACAGGACTAGTTTAAGTTTTACTCTATTTAAATATTTCTTGCCACTCTGCTGCACTTAACATTAAATTCATTTTTAAAATCTCCTTTTACATTATTAAGGTATTGCAAAACTTTTAAATAAAAGCTTATTGGAAATGAAGGCTTTTTCATGTTTGGCCATTATAGATTTCTTAATCTTTAGCAATTATTCTTCCATTTCTCCAGTGTGTTTCATGCCCTTTATTAGTTTTTTCATTTCACTTACCTTAAGTATTTCAACCTATTTCAAATTTTAACAATGATGAATATGATTAAGATTAGAATTTATTAAGTATTTTAAAGGCCTCCACTTTCCACAGGGATTTAAAACTCAGTTAAGCTTTAAACGAGAAGCCTTGACACTTAGAAATACATATAATTATATATTATGTTGCTGTAGCAGTGATTCAGTGGGTAAAGACGTGAGGCAGTGCTAATGATAAAACCAACCTGGATACTCATCCTTCCTCTTATTTTCAAAAGAGAAAAGCTCTCCCCTGCCTTAAGATTTCCCCACTTACAGTGTCTAGCAACAGCAGAATTTTTAATGGTGGCTTGAAGTTAATCAAATGGTTTGAGGTGCTTTGAGGTGTGGAGTGTGGAAAAAAACTGGATCAATTTATTAGATATACAAACTTTAAAGGTTTTTTGCTTTATTTTTGTGTCCTAGAAAGTTTCTTCCAAGCGGTATGAAGCAGCACGTACAAGAACACAGGGGTCAAAATGCAGCCAGGGGCCCGTCCGGCCCAGTTTCTGACAGGAGAGGGTACAGCTGCTCAGCTCACCCCAAAAACCAGGCATGCTGTGGCACGGTAGGTGACAGTCAGGCCCCTGCCAGAAAGGTGACACCAGCAAGAGGACACCAGCGAGAGGACAGCATCTTTCCCTTCAGCAGGCCATATACTCACTATGGCCATCCTGAGACCACGGCTTGCCAGGCAGCCCCCAACTTGGCACCAAACACCCCCGCCCTGAGGTGGAGCTGAAGCGGGGAGTGACAGCCGTGACCACCAACACCGAGGCCCAGCTCCACGGCAGTGGTCAGGGCTACAAACAACCCACAGTCACTGGTTTCAGCTGGGAGACCAGGGAAAAGCAGAAAGAAGAGGGAAGCACCACTGTCCTGGAGGCGACCACCCCAGCCAACGCTCTCTCTCAACAAAGCCCTCACAGAGAGGCCATTTGGCTCATTAGCTCTTATGGGCACCACAAGCAGAGCCCAGTGATGCTCCTCCAGAGCATCAGCAAGAGTACAGCAACAGCAAAAGCCAGGCAACTGGCTGAAGTTCCTCAAATGCAATCCGTCCACTGACAAGGGGACGGGCACTTTCTATCCCAACCGATGCTCCTGTGAGGCACTGTGGACTAAAAGATCTCTAGGTAAAGGCCCCCTCAGTGGCTTCTCAATTTTGATTTATTACACGGCTCATTATAAAGAACAATATTGCAGTTCTGTGGAGACAAAAAGAACAGCCGGTCATTTTTTAAATTCCTCCTCTGGGTATATTACTTTGAAAATGTGGGAGGACATTTGGCTGAGGAAAGAAAAATTATTAATTCTTAAACTTTTATTTTATCTTTAACACTGCTGTTTATTTAAAAACAGAGAAGAGCATTTAATACTCTCTATCCATTGCCCAAAAAGAAAAGTAGGCTCTCTCATCGTGTGAGACTGCACTGAAATAGATATCTTTATTGCTATTGCACTTTTATGATGTAGGGTCTTTTTTCTTCCTGTCTTGTTTCAATAAAACTATATTTTTAAAGTAAAGAAAAAAATGTGGCACATGCATAACACTGGCAAAGAAAAGAACATTAATAACTTTCAGTGTGCTTTCTCCTGATTTATTAACATTTGCAATTTTAACTTTATTGAAAGCTCATTAACTAAAGAGATTTGTCAGTATATACAGAATAATACAGTTCTTCCTGTTCCACTGTGGTATTTAGTACATAGGCTGTCAGCACTATGAAATTATACTGTTTACGGGAGGTAACAGGAGAAAGAAAATATGATCGACCAAAAGAAAATCAAAATGCAATATCTATCAAGATGTGGTTTCATTACTTAGGGAAAATGTAAAATTAATTTTTAGTTTAATTTACATACTATTATGTTTGGAAAGTGTAACTGACCTCATTGATCTAATAATATACCAACGGTAACATAAAATCACATTTCAGAAGTAGGTTTTTTTAATGGGAGTATCAAAACCCATTCAATGTGTTGGCATTAGTTATGGAAAGTTATTCATCAAGAGTATCGGTTCATAAACTGTAATATCCATATGCTAATATTCTTGCAGATTAATTTTACAATAGGAGCTCTTTGGGAACCAACGCGGGCCAGTCTGTCCTGCTGAAGAAAGCCCCAGCCCAGCTCTCCATTCTCGTTCTGTGCTCCCATTCACCTCTTTATAAATCATTCACCATCTCTGAGTGCCTGCCTTGGCTCTTTGTAAAACTTTGTGAGTGCACAGGCACACACAGCCTCAGAAATGCCAGGGGACCATTCAGTTTAACTGAACATTTCTATCTCTTAAACGAAAAAAGATAAAGATAATTTAATTTGTAGCATTTTAAAATTAGAGTTTAAGACCAAGTGCCATCTCAAGGCATATCAAGGATAAGAGGGTCATTAGGGGCAGTCAACATGGCTTCACTAAGGGGAAGTTGTGCTTGACCAACCTCATAGCCTTCTATGAAGACATAACGAGGTGGATGGATGATGGCGGAGCAGTGGATGTGGTCTACCTTGACTTCAGTAAAGCATTTGACACAGTCTCCCACAGCATCCCCAAAGCTAAACTGAGGAAGTGTGGGCTGGATGATCAGGTAGTGAGGTGGACTGCGAACTGGCTGAAGGAAAGAAGCCAGAGAGTC
>VWYH01010734.1:748481-771755 GCA_013399365.1 Pampusana beccarii
GATCAATATGGAAAGGGGGAGTGTCAGGAGGATGTAGCCAGGCTCTTCTTGGTGACAACCAACAGTAAGACAAGGGGTAACAGGTTCAAGCTGGAACACAAGAGGTTCCACTTAAATTTGAGAAGAAACTTCTTTTCAGTGAGGGTGACAGAGCACTGGAACAGGCTGCCCAGGGGGGTTGTGGAGTCTCCTTCTCTGGAGACATTCAAAACCCGCCTGGATGCCTTCCTGTGTAGCCATATCTAGGTGTTCCTGCTCCGGCAGGGGGATTGGACTGGATGATCTTTTGAGGTCCCTTTCAATCCCTGACATTCTGTGATTTTGTGATTCTGTGAGAACATTTGACTGTACATAGTCTGACTGCCTGCAAAACACACAACACAAAAAGAAAGTAGCCAGATTAATCTCCCGGAGCCAAAATACCTGGTTCTGACAAAAGCACACTTTCCTAAAAGGTGACTCTACCTGACTTTGAAGAAGTTTAAAGACATCATTTGATGAACTGAAAGTAGAACAAGGCAGTTACATCTTCATTAAATCTTTCAGTAATTAATCGTTAAGCTATGTATAGACTTACCACCCAGAGGGACGTCTAGAGGAGGAGGAACACAGAAAGACCATGGAGGCGCTCCCTATAGTGGTCTGGTGGCACGTGGAGAGTAAGCTTTCTCCTCCTTAACACCCAGCCATAAGCCCATGCCCGGTCATCCAGCTCCCATCTGGCTAAATTATTTTTCCTTTGGTATTATGTAATCTGTTCTTTTAATCTCTGAAATTGTTCTTGGTGCTACACATTTCTGAACTTTGACTGCGCATCACTCCCAAAAGTAAGCAATTTACCTGCATTCTGTGTGGCTGCTCCATGTCCACCTCCTTAAGCTTTTGCTATCGTGTGATTCTACCAGTCACCAAAACAAGCTGACCTGCACTGTAGCTTCACAGATTATTTCTCACAGCCCCAGCACTTCAAAATTTGTGCACTCCAGCTGATTACAGGCTGCCAGCTACATTGCCAAAATTTTCACAATGAAGAAAGAAATGTGTAGTTACAAGGCAGCAACTGTGTAGTCATGAATTTTGATTGGCGGATATAATTGCAATTCAGTGGAATTGTATACACAATATTACTTGGAAAGTAGATAAAACCAATGCCCTGGGGAGAAAGTATATTTCTTAAGTACAGCAACATTAACAAAACCAGTACGAAACAGATTATCCAAAAATAAGCTAAAGGCAAAATAAAGTATTATCTGTCAAAAAATAAATACGAGAGATATTCATACATCAAAACAAGAGAACAACCAAGTGACAAAATAGGGAGGAGAGGGCTCTACAGAGGTTGTAGACAGGTGTGATATCACTTGGACAGAGTGAGGTTTTAACAGGTGGTATATCATGTACCTCACGTTATTTTAGTTATCTAAGTCAGATGCCTTTTACAGGCAGGTCCTGCTTTCCATTGACTGCATAAGAACTCACCTCCCCCCAGGGATGCTCCTCAATTAAATGTCAAAAGTAGCTTTAACTATGCCATACATACAACCTTCATAAAAGTGCCTGAAATCTCACAGTGATATGGGGCATGATATGCCTACACACTGTACAGACAGACAGATAAAAATCCTGGTTCTGCAAGACCATTAATGAAGTACACTAAAAGAAAACAAACAAACAAACAAACAAACAAACAAAACAAACCCAAAACAAACACAAGCAAAAAAAATTCCTACTAATATGGTACTAACACGGTTTGAGATCTGCTTTTGCTGAATATTTTCTGGATTAAACATTTAATGGATATTGTTATCTTGTTATCTGCACCTTCAGTTTCTGTTTGGCATTGTATTTAGACAAAAGCTATCAAAACCAGAGCATGTTTTCTGAATAGCAATGTGTCGCTCACCTAAACACTCCTGCTCTGCCAGACAAGGTAATGTTTTGTTTCCCTTGCTTAGGGCCAAAGAGCTCTTCAAACGACCACAAAAGCACAGTGCTTGATGGGCAAGGCCAGAGATGCCCAAAGCCTGAATAGTTACCATGCAGCTAAAGGAGTTACCGTGGAGTTAAAGGAGTTCCTCAGCATGATTTGACTTAATTGCTGCAGTCCCAGGGAAGTAACGCAGCAGTCAGCCCGCAGCCATGGGGCACGTTCTGCTGCCCGCTGATGGTCCACAGAGCTCATTGGTTTGAGTCATCACAGCTCAACCTGACTGCCAAATGCCAATTTGCACTGGACTGTGAGTAACGTGGATAATGGTATCGATATTTTAAGGGCTGCTAACAAGCTACTGAGCTCTATGGGAAACTGGTGTTTTAATTAATGTATTTTAGTGTCTGACTTGATGGACTAATTACAAAAAAGCAAAGCATGAAATGTGCAATTACATTTAACCGTAATAAGTTCCTATTATTTTTCTCCACGTGCTACTGGTTTGCGTTATTTGCTGTCATTGCATTATCACCTGCAGCAAAGCAGACAGAACATTAGAACAGTTTACAGTCAATACTATACACCCTCTTTGCCTGCTATACTGCTCAGCAGGGGCCATATCGACTCCACAAAAGCTCTTTAGGTGGCTCAGGCTGTTCCAGTAGGCACTGGCACTATTCCATGTACATGAGCACCTCCTTGCAGCTTATAGTTTACAGCTTGCTGGTATTGAGGGCTATGTGAGTACAAAAGAAAGCAGAGATTTCACATTTATTAAGAAGTCACATCCAACCCTATGAAATGTATCTTTCTTAGCTACAGAAAAAAAAAATTACATGCTATCAAATGTCATCATTTGCCAGCTTCTGTGCTAAATGAGACCACAGTAAAGGGATCAATCAGCAACCACCTTCATCCATTTGGCCCATCCATAAGATGCAGCTTTATTCAGTGCTCACTTTTTGCTCACTGGGGCATGATTAAATATCAACTGCAGTCTGTGATGTTATTTCCACAGACACTTTCATCGGGTTGTGTGGGACCAGCTGAAGCCTCACTTGTGGGCATGAATCAGAGGCACCTCAGCTACACGTGGATAACATACTGCAGCCTACCGGCTTGGTGTCTTTGGATGAAATATAAATCACAAGTGATTCATATTTATGCAAGTCTTCAAACAACTGTAGCTCACCCAAACTGAAACTAGCTTTCACACCTCCCTAGTGAAGAAACTACCATCTTTCAGTCTCTCCTTTTTTTTCTTTCTCTCTGATGCAATGGATCAAATGAAAGAAGAGTTGAAACATACTTCCTGTTCTTCTACTACTGGATAATACTGTTGTTGATTTTATTGACATTTTCACAGAAACATTCACTTTTGTGCATGAAAGAAGAATTCAGAATTTCCACTGGAGATGAAACCACCATAGTAAAAAGTGATGTTTAAGGAATCTTAATAAAAACTGTTTGTAACAGCAGTCATTAGCTAAACATTCTAGTGGTATTCTCCCGCTCTACTTTTCTCCTCATCATTCCCATAAAACACCCACATCTTACAGCAACATGCTAAGATAATATTTGAAACTGACTTTTTTAGTCAGTTCTACTTCTTGCTCTGTGACCTGAATTAATTGGATTAGCATAAAATCTAGGACAAATTAGGGACTCTAAATATTCCCTGCAAAATATTTCAAATGAAATGTGCAGTGATATACAGAAGCTCTTTTAAATTATTTCATGAGTTTCAAAAACACTAGAAGAAAAATTTCAAAATAACGGAAACCAAAAAGTAACTCTTTTCTTCTCCGTTTTCCCTTAAAACTCATTTCGTTACCTAGAAACACTATGAGCTTCTGGGAGCTAGAGCCTTGAATTGAACATGCAACCACAGCAATAATTAAATACTCACATGAGAACTGGCACATGCAACAAACAGCAAATGTCAGATGGCAAAAATCAGTGATCCCAACTGTTGAAGCCCCACAGAAGTACTGCCCAGCCATTATTTATTCCCAAGGACAAGACGGGTAATGCCTCATTTGGCAAACACAATGGTACCTCCCTCTGCTGGCTTTTTTTGGCAAAGAGAAGCAGCTGCTACTTCAAACCAGTAATAAAATTATTCTCCAGTGGAGGTTCTTCACACAAGGTTTCCCACAAACGATTACAGCCTTTGATTTATTTATTCCGTCCAGCAAACAGTCCATTGCCAGGAACAGATAGTGAAGATCAATTTCAGAGATATAAGAATAAGAAACATAAGAAGGGAAACATAAGTTTCCCTTCCCCATAAATTTGTACTCTATTTCAGAGACAAACATGTAAAACCAAATAACCATGTTACCGAGACGAGCTACATGTAAATTCAAAGACTATGAAACGAAGAGTGTGAGAACTGTTGGCCAGAACCCCACTCTCAAAACATGAGAGGTCTGAGATGATTGTCCTGGCCCACAGTGGGCACTCCTTCGCTACACCAGGTAAAGACACTCCTCAACCTAGCTACTTCCATCTAAAAATAGGTAGGTTGTTAGTCTGCCTTGCTCAAACCAGAACAGGGCTTCAGAATCACATCCTCCTAGTAAGAAACTACATCTTAACCTCTACAGCAGGGCTGTCAAACCCATTTTTACTGGGCACCACATCTGCGTTGCAGTTGCCTTCATAGGGCCAAATGCAATTTTAGGACTGTATAAATGTAGGAGTAGTTACATTTATACAGTCCTAAAATTGCATTTGGCCTTTTGAAGGCAACCGTGAGGCTGACGTGGCCCCTGATGAAAATGAGTTTGACACCCCTGCTTTAGGCTGTGTTTTTTCACACTCAGTGTATTCTTGTATCTCTCATGTCAGCACTGTTTTGCTTTAATACCTCTCTTTACCCACTCAGCTCCAACAGGTATTTCTCTCTTGACAAGCCAGTAGCACATCTCCACCTGCTCTGGCTAAAAATGCCACCTTCCTTTATTTCTAATGCATGATAAATCTGACAATGCATTCCAGTCCCAGTGGTACCTCTTCCAGCTGGAAGCCCTTCCTCTGAAAGTAACAGGGGATGGAAAGCATGGGGTGGAACACACAATTTAGAAGAATATCTCAGAATTTTGGAAAACTAGATTAATTTTCTCTAACTTTACTGGAAAAATACCTCCTCAGACCAATAGAACCACGTCTTGCCTTACAATCCTATCTGTTACTGCTTACCTGATTTACCTCTTAAATGTTCTAGTAGTCA
This sequence comes from Pampusana beccarii, assembly GCA_013399365.1. Classification (NCBI taxonomy): domain Eukaryota; kingdom Metazoa; phylum Chordata; class Aves; order Columbiformes; family Columbidae; genus Pampusana; species Pampusana beccarii. Next base: position 753,647 of record VWYH01010734.1, read on the forward strand.
GAAAAAACAAACAAACAAAAACAAACAAACAAAAAACAACAATAAAAAAACAGCATTATTAAACCAGGGAGAGATTTAATGTTTGAAAAGTCCATATATAATGAATGCTTGACTAACATCTCCCAAATCACCTTTTCACCAGTAAACAGTCACCAATGTAAACTGAAACCACAAACAGGAGACCAGAACAATTTTTCAGTGTGCTTTCTAAAGTTTGAAAAAAAATTTTAAGTATAGGAGTTTCAGTATCACTTCTGAGTAACTATTTAAGATTTAGAGAGTGCATGGTGGGAATTTAATCTCAATAAGACAGAAATAGAGAGGGATATAGGAGGTATGCATTAAAAATTATGTATAAGCTTTCCTAGTGCATATGTATGGAGTTAATTTAGACATTTTTTCATCATAAAATTTTTAGCACTGATCCCCCATAGAGCAAGCCAGTTTAACTTTTACTTAATAGCAATTTGATCCAAGCTGCTACCTCAAGTGAAACTTATTCAACTACAAACAGACCAATCTAAATGAAAAGATTATGCTCAATTGCTTTACCTTTACTGAAGTTCACAGACTGCATTAGATATACAGACACCAATAATGCAACTCATTAAAGAATGCGATTTCTTATTTGGGGATTTTTTTGAAAAGAGAATTATTTTATAAATTTTTTTCAGGACTGTAATTTCCTAATACCTCCACAAACAGTATAATACTTCAGTGCAAAAAGCATTGCCTAATTTGAAAACAAGATTTTTCCCACTCAAAAATAAATATCTAACACACACTAACAGGTTTCTGTCAATAATTTAATAGGAATGTAATTATACATCGGCGTAAATGATCTGTTAATACTTTATTATACTTGGCCTAAATTAGTTTCTACAGTTTGTTTGCCATTTATTAGGGGTCTACCCAAGCACAGATTCAAAGTCTTCAACATCCATTTCCAGGAATGTGCTAAGAATGAACAAGTACATTTATCAAAAACTAATGTTATAGTAAACCACAGTTTCTAATTCTGAAACAGTATGAGAACTGCGGAGATTCGTTAGCTAGTTCTGATGAAGGTAACAAAATATCACCTTCCCAATGACTACGCCTGAACACGGGAGTATGTGAGAGAAATCCTACCTAACACAGCCCTGCTTTCAATAGGAATAATAGCACGCAGCCTCCATATATTCTATTTTTTTTTTACTTCACCAATGTCTGGCATGTTACAGCTTACTAAAAGAAAAGCAAAAATCACTTGTTCTCCTGACACAAGCACATAGTTTATGATCCTCTTTCTAAAGGACTGTTACCATGTGACACAGCTTTTGGAGGCTGGGTCATTACTTTGAATCTAACTGTGGACAGCAAAACTTCACTGCTGGATACTGCTGGACAGCTGTTGAGGAGTTAGTGGCTCTTCCAGAGACATTACCTTACATTGCATACAGACATTATTTCAGATGTCAGGCTTTCTGACCTCTGGAGGGCTGCAATGAGGCAAAAACCATCTTTTCCAAAGTCCAGTGAGTCGAAAAGAACCCAAGTGAGGTCTGGTTGAGTTTCCAGCTGTACTACAATGAATAACCAGAGCCGAACTTTACCTTCAGGTCACAGAGACCTCACTTCTGTGCAAGAGAAGCAAGCTCCATTCAAACACGAGAACATGCATCAACGTCTGATTAGAGTCTTTGAAGTAATTGTGAGGCTCTGCTGAATTCTGTATGAGATAAACCATTAACAAATAAGCTATAATCAGCACTTCCTAACCATACCACACTGATTATGTTTTTGGTTCTAGGCCAAGTTAAAGAGCTGGGTTATGATCTGCACAGAAGCTTAAATGACCTTTGAAACAAGTGGAATTTTCCTTTCTTGAATAAGGTACGCTGGGCTGCTCATATTGCTGTTTCCTCATATAAAATCTACAGGACATCTTCAGGCTCTGGGGCACACATGAACCTTCTAGAAGTCCAGGTATAATTTCAAAAAGTGCGACATTTTTAATAATCCATTGACAAAAGGAGTAGGAGGACTATTATAACAGAGGCAACACCAACAGAATCCCTACATGACATTAATCAATTTACTAGAGTCAGTCACATCAAACAAAGAACTGCTCCAGAAGTGTATTCAAGACATCAAAGTGATTGACTGTTTTCTCCAAGCACATATTATACACCTTTATTTACAAATACACATAAATATGCCTGTGTATGCTGTACTGAGATGGGTATATGAATGTGTACATAAGTATCCCTTTAAAAGGATAATTAGTGTTTTCGTGTTACTTCTTGTAGCAGAACATAAGGAAAAGCAGATGTGACTCTGAAGACTCTTTTCCCTTACAGCTCTTTTCCACCTTCTCTTCTTTACTACTTCCCTAAATATACGTTTTGATATTTTTGGCAAAGTGATAACCTAGAAGTCATCACATCTGCTTTCAGTCTCAATCAAAATTAATGTCTACAGAACAGCATCAACACTCAACAAAAACAAAATCAACTTCTGGTAATGTACCAAAGTGTGTTTTGGTTTGCTTTATTTGGGTTGTTTGGTTTTTTTTTTCGGGGGGAGGGGAAATTGTTGGTTGGTTGGTTTTTGTCCTGGCTTTTTTTTGTTAAAGAAAGAAAAGATACTTCACCTTAAGTGCCCCTTCCCTCCCCCCAGGTAAGACAGACCAAACCAAAGGTATCTGAATTCCCACTGGTGGTTTTCTTTGAATGGAGTCAGGCACACTTCTAACTTAAAGAAATCTGCATTTGCTAGAGAATTCCAGTTTTGAGTGACTGAGTTTTAATGCTGTTCAGCTCAATGCAAGTCTATTCAGCCAACTGCTCTTCTCCTTTGCAACTTTACTTTGTTTATCAAGATGTTCTATGTTTAAATAAAAATAGGATTTGGCGCATCTGTGAAGTTAATCCGATTTATGCTAGTTCTAAGAGAATACAAATATCTGAGTATCATGAATCAAATAATAGACTGACACTACTGATATAAATATAAAGAATTTCACGTCTGGTAACGACCTAGCAGTGGATACTCTTGCCTACAAAAATGGGTTTCCCAGTTGCTCCTTTTTTTTTTTTTTCCCCTTTTTTTAGGGTCTCGACATTAAAGCAATTACAACTTTATCCCAATTTCATAATTACATATCTAAATAATATTTTGCAATGCTTCACTAAATCATAGTAGAACTCCTGTCAATTAAAGGGCTTCCTTCAATACTAACAACATTAGAAATGAAATAGAATTATAGTTTCACCGTAAATTATTCAAAGTACTAAATACAAATGGCCTTATTAACACTACACTAGTTTGAGAATGAATAAAAGATTATGCATGGAAAAACAAATATTCCACAGTTTCCCTAATCTCTGAACTCTGAGTTTAAAATCACAACACCAGCTATTGTGTTTTGCCTCAGGGCAGCTGAGAAAACATTATGCAATTAAGAATCAAGGTCTTCCCCCACAAAATATACAGGCCTGCCATATTTGAATAAATGACAAGACCATACACAAAATTCATATGACAAAACTTACTCTGTTTATGACACATCTTACTCTGTTTATGACACAAGATACTTGAAAATACTATCTAGATAAAACCACACATAGCAGAGTCTGTCTCCAGAACTGATTACAGGATTGGATCCTGAGTGCCAATTTCATATCTGGAGTCTCCATAATTATCATAATCACACTGAAGTGCTGGGGTTGCTGGAGTTCCCTCCTCAAGCTAAAGCCTGGTCTTTCCTTATAGATGACTTCTACTGATGCTATACAAAGCAGAGATTGCTGAACACACCTATTCCTTACACGGGCAAAGGATGTCAGGTGGCAAGTTCAGAGTCACAGAAGCTAAGAAATTAATTAATTGATTCTGTAACATGACATGAGAACGGAGAGGAATTTTAAGAGAGGTGACCATTATTTATGACGATGAATGAACAAGTTAATAACGAGCAGTATTATCATAAATGGAAAAGTAATAGTAATTTGCTAATCTTTCAGAGCTAATTTCTGTGCTGTTAATTTTCAAATACTTCCTCAGACTTGCTAGCCTAAAACTATAACTAGAAGTAACATGGCAGAATACTATTGAGTTCCTGTAATGAGCTCTTATCATAACCTGCAAATTTCTACTTATGTTGAATTTCTGTATGTGGCAATAATATTACCATATTCCCCCAAAGCAAGTATGTTGAAGGCAACAATAGTACATTTGGTTCTTATCACTTGCATTTTAAAGCTACTAATTTGTCATTCAGATGAAATTCATTTGCAATTCTTGTTCATTTTTAGCACAACTGCAAGAACATTTTTCACCAAAAGGATCACCCAGGAGATGTAAAAATGAAACACCTAAACATATCAAAACAACCTTCTATAATAGTTAATAAAGGTTCCCAGTGGAGCGCAGAAAGACCAAGGTATTGGTCAGGGGTTTGGAAAATATAATGGAAGATTATATAATAACTCTAAGCAAAGGAAGCACAAAATCAAATGTTTCCATAAAAACTTAAATTTTTAAATTAGTATGTTAGTTTACCCTCATCTGTGTCCTTAGTTACAGTTACCTCAAGAAGGACCTGATCTTCAGAGAACTGATTTTCAAAGAATTGTGAGATCACATCCATTGTAAATCTGGTTCAGTCAGATGTCTCAGTCTTCCCCATCACCTTTCAAATTATAGAATCTAAAATTCAAACAACTGGAGGGGGAAGAAATCTCGGTCAAAATACCCTGACACAGTGATAACTCAAAGAATGCACCTAACCTACTGCATACAACAATTGTTTCTACATGTTTCATTCCAGATCTGTTTAGTTCTAAAAAGTGCTCTCCGAATCAGTGCCATAAATACCACAACGGGAATGATCCCTATTATGACATGTAGTCACCACCATAATACAACTAGTGGCTCCCCAATAGTCAGACTAGATTGACCCAGGCAATTAGCTGCACAGAACATCAAGCAGGTTTCATGTGTTGCAAGTGCTTTGACAAAGTTTGTTTCTAGAGGGACATCGAGCCTTTCTCAATGTTTTGTATAAACACCAGATATCTGGTATTTATCTCCACAGAAGTCAAGATAAAACGATAAAGTGAACCTTGTGAGATCAGTTATTGCACAGTGTATACACAATTTTTTTGTTGTTTTTTATTTGTTTGTTTGTTTTTCTATGGGAGCAAAGTACAGGCTTCCCTTCTCCAGCTTGTGCTGACAGACAGATATCAGAAAGGCATCAAGTGTAAACTTTTCCCCGTGCCCACCCCACTCTGGTTTTCCCCCTTTCCACCTCTCAACTTGAAACACTTATTTCTTTCTGCTAAGGGAGATGACTGTTAGGCACTTCGTGTTCGCACCACAGTAGGAATAAAATTCCTGGATTTATATATTTACACCCATTTATCTATATTTACTTATGTTTACATTTTTACATATTGCCATCACTGTTCAGTGGAGAGACAATAAGAAACAATCACTTTTGGTAGGAATAGGTTCTTGCTTATATGACTTTTTCACTAGTGTTTCATTTTTCTCATATCACATTCTTGTTTGAGAGCTGGGAACCCCAGCCAACCGAAGGACTACAGTAGGCTAGGCTGCTGTTTTCTCCTGTGTCATTCTACAAGGAATACATAGTGCGGTGAAGTAGATTCAATGCAGACAACATAGTCCGTAGCTTATTTACATAAAGAATCTAAACAGTAAGATTTCTCCTCTGGATTCAGCTATTTCTGTTCTCAAACTATGGGGTAGTCTAATTGACAGGTCAAAAAAAGGTGATGCAGAGTGACTAGAAAGACCACAAGTCAGGTAGATAGATTATTAAATAAAAGTATTAAAATTAATCTGTTGTTCTAGAGGAAAAACAAAACAAAACAAAACAAGAGAGCTCCCTTCCACTCCCCTCTCTTACGTCTAGAAGCTCTTTATATTATAAACATCAATTTTACTCATTTGAAAAATTCTCATGCTCTTTCAGTACAATCCATGTAAGAATAATTTTTAAAGCCACAGTAAGTTCTATAAACTTGTAACTCAAGAGGTATTTGAAGAGGTTACAACTAGTCAAAGGCAAGTTTTCCTGCTAGCTTACATATACCCCCTCATTATAAACAGTTTTACATGAAGCACTGAAATACAAAACCTGAAGGAGATCATTGTAAATTAACTGCTATTTGATCAGTTCAGTATGTAATCACATTTCCACTGCAAGCGTGGAAGGAAGCAGAAGCAAAAGTGACTGTTACTAGCGGTTGGATGCACCCGCGAGGTATCTGGTGTTCAGATTTGAAGATCTGATCGGGCACTTTTGGAAACATGACAGCTGTCATGAGATTATTTGGTATTGTTTCCCCCATTCCAGTGGCACTGAAGTTTACCCAGGAAGCGCTGCAGTGTAATCCTCGTGACACTTTACAAGAACACCCATCCTTCCCTGTACTTGCAGACATGGAAGAAAAACTGATTAAAGTTCTGATGGTAACAGCTATTTAATCTCTGAGGAGCTGTCATGCTCAGTGATGCAGAGCTCAGAGAATCAATCTAGTGCCTCCAAACAAGCATTACACACTGTGAAGTCTGCAACAGTCCACACATTTAAAGGAACGGAGGTTTTCATAATCTTTTTTTTTCTAATGGGTAGCTTCAGCTCCCATAAGCTAAAAAGCTGGCTTTGCCTTTCATTAGAGCTAATCAGAACATAAATATTCCAACAAAAGCAAATGTTTTTAAATTTGACATTTGAGGGACCAGGAGGGGAAGATTTCTCCCAAGCCTTGAAAAACACCAGATGGAAATGAATCTCAGTAAAAAAAAATATTCAGTGTCATTCACTAGGATTCCTATTTTTTCATAATTCACGAAATACTCAACCTCATACCATTACAGGCTTCTAAGGAAAACCAAGAGTTCTAAAAGGGAGAAATAGATGGCTTTGCCTTCCAGAGAGCGTTTCAATAGACTTGACCCACTCTTTGGGTAAGTTGATATTGAAAAACAGGAGGCAGAGGGGAGGCTTGTTTTCATACAGCCTACATCTCAAGGAGGGTTCCCGTAGGACCACAGGAAGGCTTCATCTTCTGTCCCCAAACCTCTCCTAGCAGGTCAGATGAAGCTGGGGCCATGTTGGTGCACACTGAAGGACAGTCCTGGCTCCACAGCCCTGGGGTGCAGTGGTGCTCTCTGTGCTCTGCAGATGAGCTTCGCTGAGCCTGAACATAAGGCAGCTCCTAACAAAAATCATCATTACTTCCTTCCTCACTCCCAGAAGTCTGACTTCTATCCAAGCAGTATTTTACCACCCGAAGATAACTTTAGATTTTAATTTCAAAAAAAACCAAACCAAACCAAAACAAAACTAGGTGTCTGAAGAAATAGAAGACTGAAAGTTTAAAACTAAACTTTATAATGAGCAATGAAAGCTATTATTGAATTGGCTTTTGGGGGCACGAAAAGGAATATTAAAGAAGTTTACTTTTTGTCCCCAGACATCTGTCTTCTTTCCCCCTTATTCACACCCATCCTCTTCCTTTAGTTCAGTGTTTTAGACACACTGAGGGGCTCTAAAAAATGCAACTGAAGTGGGAATCACCACTCACGATCAACCCTTCTCAAGGAAAATATTTCACGGTATCAAACCCTAAAGTGTTGTTATTTAAAAAACAAACAACCAAACCAACCAAACAAAAACTGTCATAATTTTTCTCCCTTCCTTCTGCATTCTGCTTCTGGTGAGGCTGGAGAAATACTAAGACAGTTCATTGATCAAACATTAACTGGACAGTTAACAATCCTCAAAACAGAAGGCTTAATTTCATTAATGGAGAAAACCTGGCACAGACATATGCCTCAGTCAAATCAGAAATAGTTGCAAACAACGGAATGGAAAGGAACTTTCGAGTCCCATTCACAGGGGCTGCTCTGTCCCAGGAAACGAGTCTGCTGTTGTGCAGTTCAGATGTATTGTCCTTTTTATTTCATTATTTTATCTTCAAAATACACCTTTCAGCCATCCCTTAAAGGTTATTTTTTCATTTTTAATGTATCTTGCATATAATGTCATGTTATATAAAATACATCTTACATAGGGTTTAGTTTAATTCCTACATACTGTGAGTCTTCCAATTCACTTCTAATGAATTTAAACGGCATATGTTTTTCTTCACATGTAGTAGTACTAAATTATCTTCTTTTTAGAAGGGCAACAAATCATCCTGCATATGTTTTATCAGGCTGTCTCAGCAGCATTGCGCCAGCTGCCAAACATCTATGCTAAGGTGATAAGAGATGATTATTATCATGTTATTACACTTAATGACCACCTTCCATGATATGTTACTTCTCAGACATTTGCACGCTTAAGGGAACACATTTCAAAGCTGTTATCCATTAATCAAATGTTTCGTTTGGTTGTGAACAAAAACTCTATGTTCAAGTAACAATCGAGTGCAATAATCTATGTATGGTTTTGTCTGCACATCAGTCAGCTTTCCAGCTATGCAATACTAGCAAAATTATGTGTGGGGGAAAGTATCACATCTGCATCTGGCAAAGGCTCCTTTTTCATGCAGTCTTTAATTTTATTCCATTCAGTCCATCAGGTATGGAGTTCTTGCTGGTTAACCACTTTTATTTACCTGCTATTATCCAGTCTCATGAGAAGGCAAGATGCATTATCAAAGTAAATTGTCCATCACAACTGAGATCAGACAGGGTATTAAGAAGAGTCTCAGTCAGCTCACTGGGCTTTTGCACTACTAAACCGATTAAATCTGTAACAAATATTTTCCTAGTATGGAATGAATCAAACATGATGACAGATTTTTAAAAAGTCTCATACTACCACAGCAGCTGAGTAGAATTTTGTTTTGTGACAATCCTATTATAATTGTTTGCTTTGAAAGAAATTATAGGCAGATATACAAATAATAAAAAGTGATTCCCAGTCACTTTTTTCATAAATTTCTTAAGAAGTTACACTCTTCAATAAATTACTTGGGAAATGAATGGCACAGCAGATTAACAGTGTATTTTACTCAATGGTAACACGAAGTATTTTTTTTTAAGAAAGGCAACATATATTTTTACCCATTTCTGACACTATCAGTTCCAAATTACTGAATTATGATGACTTCAATGCACTGTGTGGCACGATCATAAAAATGTGGGGAATCCTGAGCCTCAATTTCTTCCTCGGGAAGAAATTACAGGACAAACTTTCTGATGACTGCGTAACTTTACCTGACCTGTTCATAAGTTTGCAAAGAGGTTTAATTGTGCATTAATGAAATTAATTCACACAACATTAATTTAATTAATGAATATTTGTTCAAATGAGCTTCCTGTCATCTTTCCAGTTTTTAATTTAAGACATTATTCTCAGTACTGCCAGAAGAAGTAATCATCCTTCCCCAGCTAACCACATCACCAAGATATCACATCCTTGGATCTCTCTCTCACTTAAGAAGACCATAGGTGACAAAAATCCTGTCCAGTCATGTTCTTAGCTTTCCTTTAAAAGCATTTGAGATCCTGTTGCTCCAGGGACTAATCTGAATGAGCACAGAAACCACAACTTTTTTACTTCTTCAGCAAAAGCCGTATTCCCTTGGCTGCAACAAGGAGTCAGTATAATCCTGAGAGCAAGAAGGGGGAAAATAGTGGGCAGACAAAGATTTCTCTCCCATGACCTGCCTTCTGATTTTATATGAATATTTCGCATTTCACTGGAAAAAAGTAACTTCACACTTTCCTGCACAACACTCTCACAACAGCTGCTTGGGGTCGCATCCCTACTGGAGGCACCTCGCAGACCATCCCTTCTCTGTGGCAGGAGAGGAGGTGAAGGCGCAAAGAGCATCACTGACAGGATCTATCTGCACTGCCAAGAACACTGCCAGAAGCATAACGCCTTGGTTCATTTGCAATGAACTGACTTTTTACTGCTTCGTGGCCTGTCTTCATGCCTCCCTGCCCTGCTATACCCCCATTCCTCCATAACTCTGACATCCATTTCCAACACCTTCCGTTCTTGACACCACCTTTTCCGTAATACCTCCAGAAACCGCATCTCCATCTCCTAATGAATGTGATAGGAACCAGTCTGTGACCGAAATTATTTGTATGCAGATCAGTACACAGATGTTGTAACACTATCAGCACTATTAACTTAAGAAAATAAAAAAGAAATTACACCAACCTAATTTTGACATATTCATAAGAGTTTTTATTAGTTCTGTTTTTAAGTTTCTGAGTTCAGTGAGGTATAAAAATAATAAAATAAATAAACAAAGCAAACCATATTACAAGTAATTTAGTGTCACATAAAGGAAAACATCTGCATCGAATATTCCTGTGGCTTGGGCCAAGACAGTCTGTTATAAAAAGCCTGAGATATTTGAGAGCTCAGCATCCTGCTTACTAAATACCATCTCCGAGTTAAGCATCTCACTAGCCTCCTGCTCTGCAAATATATTGTGCTGCCTACCCATTTATCAGCCCCCCGTATCAGTGCTTTTTGCTGTGCAGCACTCTGCAATATGGTCTTCCTGAATCCAATCCATATCCAACCCAATCCATACCCAAGCGACGTCTCTGCAGCATCTCTCCGACAGCAAGTATCCAATGAATCAAGCTGATCAAAAAAACCTGACCTCTCACCTCACTGTTTAGCTTTTTGTCCTTAGATTGAGAGTACCCTTGAATTCTGGTGAGCAGCTTAGATGTGGGAATTGATACCATAATACATAATGGGAATTTCAAGAGCTTCTCGTGTCAGGTTCTGATTTTGCAGGGAAAATTCCAGTATAAGTGCAGGGACACAAGCAGCAGATCATATCCATCTGAAAGCTTACGTACATTCTTTAATCAATTGTTTTACATTTAACATTAAAAACAAAACAAAATCACATAAACATCATATAGAAATATACAGAAATATGGTGGGAAGAAATCAATAAAAGAAAAATAAAGAGCAACCTCATAATGATGAAGGAGGACAAACAGGAGAATCTAAGAGGAAGCAAAGGCGATGGAAGGAAGGATGCAGCACTGATGTGGGATTCTGAAGGAACAAAACTGGTGCATTTCCCATTTTTGTGTAAGAGACAAGAAAGCATCTTGTACTTTTCTAAATAAAACATCTGCCTTTTTTTAATACTTTCATACACTAACATACATCTTATACAGACATTAATTTGAGAGATAACATATCTTTTAATTAAAAGTGCAATTTTTAAAAATGTGTGGCTGATACCCTGCAGCATCTATGGAGATCCATAAAGTATCTTTCAAAATCTAATATTATTTTAATCTCTACATCTTGACTTTAAAAATCTAATGTCTAAATATTATTTCCTGTTATAAAGAATCTAGTGCCAGATGATTGACTATTTATTTCTAAAGTATAGTTGATAATTCATGTCAACATTACCAGGTTTATAAGGTTTGGTATTTTGCTTTTTTTCTCAACATTTCTGTGTTCCAGACAAAGTTTTACATGTCTTGTGCTATGTGGCATAGGCAATTACAGAGCCAGTGTAATGGTGCAGTGAACATCTTTATATGGCTATCACAACACCAAAACTGATTTATACGTATAACTCTGAGTAATACAATTCAGAAAAAGACATTACCTGTTTCTTTGAGGGATTTTTTTCCCTCTAACTGAAGTTTAAAGTAACTAACACTTTATTCAGTGCTGAAACATTGCAATGACAATATCATTGACTACTCTTCACTAAGAGTTATGACCAGCACGAAGAGCAAAGGATCCCCCAGCTCTGCATGATCGATTGAAAGATAAGTCCTGCACAAACCACTGACAGCCTTCTGAACCCTGAAATGCAAAGTAAATTAACAGTACCTGTTACTTCTGTGTAGGGAGAGGAAAACATCCAAAAATAACACACAGTTGCTGTTACTGCATTTGGTACTAAATCCACTTTATGTTCCACAAACACTTCCTCTTTGATATCAGTTCTTTAGATTACTGCTTATTTAAATAACTACCGCTGACTTGAAATCAACAGGAAGCAGTAAGGCTTTGCATGAGCGTATATATTGGTTTTTACAAAACGATTATCACGTAGTTGTGCAGTTACACTTCCCATACCACAGCTTCTTTTTATGATACATTCTCCAGCCACTAAATCCATCTTCCCAGATGTCTTGTAGAACTTCAAACTGTCCACCAGCAGCATCCTTCAATAAACATAATTTATTTTGCTTATTCCACAACCCCCTCACCCCCAATAAAAAATCCAATGTGTTTCACAAAATCAAAACGTGTTGTGACAGAGTTGCTACAGCCAACAGGAGCAGATTACCAACCAGAGATCTCTCAGCTGAAGAGGAGAGAGCAAACAAGCCTTGCGTGGTGGTAGAAAGAGGACATTCCAGCTTTAGACACCAAAACAAAAGGTTTTGAAGATTTCTTCTCTGCTCAGGATGAGCTAATTCAGTGAGACTTATTCTCCAGCACAATCAGCAGCTCCTCCAGCTGCCCAGATCTCCTATGAGACAACAAAACCAGTCTCATCCTCCCTGTACACACTACTTTGCTGCCTTTGGGCAGGAGAGGTAAACACTGGATTAACATGAACACGTGTCAATCTCGGCAGGTGGGTGAAATCGTTTTACCTTTCCAGGAGATGCTGTCTCTCCCAGGACTGTAGCTGCCTAACTTAATTCTGGCCAGCAATGGGTGGGTGGGCTTCAGGGAACCCACAATTAAGTATTGCATCTGACCATGAAATGGCACATGCCTTGCTTCTTGTTCGGCATAGACCTTAGACAGCAATGAATCACCAAAAAACGTATCAAACTGTTTTTTAAACAGCATGATGAGACTTGCATATTGCTAACTTGCTCAAAGAACAATATTGCTCAAAGAAGGTAACTATAAAAGGTTTTGCTGAACACACACAGTCATTTAGTCTTCAACAAGAAAAAAGAGATTTAAAAGAACAGATTCATCCACAGGTAAAAATTACTAATAATTAGGAAATCAGCAGGAAGTCATATAAACACAAGCAGAAGTAAAACACAGCTACCAGATCAAACAAAATGGTCTGAAAATAAAACAACCAAACTGAAAAACCTCTGAAGAGGAAAAAAAAATCCTATTATTTTAGGATACAAAAATGCCTTTTTTTTTTTAAAGAAAAATAAAAAAACCTCAGACACAAGGTTGGTAGAATTTCTGGTTTGACAAGGCAAGCAAACTGACATAGCAGTAGAGAAACTGAGGTCACACCTATGTTTGCAATCAAGAGATGAGCACCACTCTTCAGGCTCACAGTACACTCATCTTCACAAGTTTCATAAAATGTGAGCATCATCTACCTAGCAACAAAATTACTCTGAGCTGACACACTAGAATGAATGTCCTACTTCTGAAATTCAGCCAAAACACCAGATTACCCCAAACATGACAAAACAGATAGGCTTTTCTGTTCCCGAGGGAAGAGCTGACCTTTGCTAACCGAGCCACTAAAGACAAACTGAAATGCACGAAGAAGCCCCACTTTTCTGTTCTCCTACTTGCAGGAAAAGGCTCAGTGCAAATAATTACCAGCAATATGAGCAAAATGTTGTCTTTTTTTTGTGTAAGGTCAAATCCAGCACCCATCTATTCCTTAACTGAACAATAGAATAAGCTCTCATACAAGTGACCATTTCATGAGACATCATTTGACTTTCATAGAAACTAAGGCCAATTCTGTTACCCAGAGCTTAGTGTGCCTTTCCTTTCTGTTTAACCAGCAAGCTACATTATTACTGTTAGTTATACGTTATCACACAAACCACAAATGTTCATACTACTAAGGTAACACATGATTTGCCACATGACTGTTGTTGAAGTGCAGGACAGTGACCAATTTGGCATTAAATGGGACAGTGCATCTTACTTCAGTTAAGGACTATCTTCAGATAGTCAGCAGCCCTTAAAGAATACGTGATTGCTAATACGCCCTAGCTTTTATTTAGGGGATGAGTATCCACTGCTTATCACTCTCGGAAAGCTCCTACTCAAATGGACACAGCTGTCTCGGAGCAGAATACTGGCACACAACTGAAACTGTAAAAGTATCTTGGGATTAAATGTTGCATCGTAAATCACGTCAGCTTTTTCTTTTTTAAAACCACGATACAAACTGGAGCTGATATTTTCTGTGCTGTGATAAACATCACAGAAGCATATTCATCCCCATTACTTAACAACAGAACCTATAAACTCCCGCTGGTTTCTTTATGCATTTCTAAAGCACAGTTTACAATCCTACACTGCAGATAAGGGTATGCTGCTCACAAGATTAAAGTCAAGGTCACATATCGTGCATACGCTGTTGCCTGTGAAACAGGGATCCGTTTCACAGACTCCACATGTATTTTTAGAAGGGGCCACTCTAGCCATCAGCCAACAACCCTTGAATTACAAAATTGAAGATAAACTTTGGTTTAAAAGGTAAAATTTAAGTCTTCTGCACCAAAACAGACAGATCACTGCAAGTTCAACGAAGTAGTTCCTTTTATCCCTTCACAAAACCTTAAGGAGAAACCCCCAACACACTCAGTAATAGCCTGATTTTCCTGCTGATGGAGACAAGAGTGAGACTCCCACAGATTTTGATAGGACCACAGGTAGATCATCTTTGAAAAATCCTGGTTTTCTTGTATGTCCCGTAGCCAGTGTTCCCTAAATACATCTGTTGTGTCTTCTTGTCAACAGGCACCTGTGCAACTACTCATACTAGAGCTACAACAGAAGCCCTAGCACCATGCAAGCAAAGGTTTGTAACACAGAAAAGGTTTCTGCCTTCCCCAGAGAACATCATTTGCACAAGATGTACTTAGTGGACACCATCAAGTATCAGCAATCAGGAAGAAGTGAATACATCGGCATGCAATAATTATTATTATCACGTGCTGCTAATAAGATGGCACTTCCAAAATTGAGTATTAGGCTTAATTCATGGATATCTAGAAAAGGGCTCCAAAAACTCTGTTCATGTAAAAAGTGCACAGCAAAATCTGAATTTTTATCCAACTTCAATGATGGAAAGATCTTTGAGACGTGCCCCAAATAAACACAGAGCAAGACATTACTGTTAACTACCTAAACACACAACTCGTTCTCTTTTGCCTAGTGGAACTAGTTAAGATTGCTCTTTACCAGAAAGGATTAAATCATAGCACCTTTGTGCAGCAGGGAGACACCCAGAAGAGATCAAACCCATGAACAACTACAGGTTCCTCAGTGGGTGTTTGTACAATCAGGACTTAACCATAAAGCTGACCCAAAGCCACCAGAGATGTAAAACTTCTACCTCATCCCCCAGCGTGCATTTTCTGGCATGTCACTGAAAATGCCTAAGCAGCTAAATGCCTGAAAGCCCCACTAATTTTTTGTAAGTCAGTTGTAGAAATCCCCTTTACTTACTATTGCTGCTGCTAACCTGTACATGAGCCAGCCTTCCTTTGCTTTATTTCAGAAAGGCGACAAAGACCTGAAGCTCTAAAAAACACTTTTTAACATCAATGTCAGTGTGTCAAGACCCTCAGAAAGTGTGGATAGAGCTACATGGCTAAATAAGAGGAGGCCAAAAATATGTACAAGCAATGCACTTATCATCCACACTGCTCTGCTGTCAGACGGTTCCTGGACTCCACCCTGGCCTAGTCCAACCAGTCAGCTCTGAGACAAACAGACGTGTAAGATAGAGGACACTGAGCTTTACACACTTGGACTAGGAATCTGTCCCTGGAAGCCTTTTATTTGGCACTACTGGCATCACTTGAAGGCACAAGTTCTTCACTAGAGGAGATACGCCTCTGTTTTTAAGACAAGAATCCCAGACAGGACACCACGTGCATGTACAGCAATCAGTTAAGGACACTGATCTTCCTCACAAAGGTGGCAACCTTTCAAGACAAACGGACAATGATCTATGAATTGAATAACGTTAAAATTTTGAAGGGGGAAAACGGGGCAGAAGGAATTTGCAACCTAGGTTACCTGACTATCATGTGATTTCAAACAGCTAATATCATGACATTCTGTATTATACCTTGTATTTTTTTGTTTATATTTTTCTGCAAATATTCTAAATTATCAGTCACCCACATCTTATTTTAGTAGGTTGCATGAGTGAAATGTAACTCAATAGCCTACACTAGCCAAAACAATTTCAAATGGAGGTAAGCTCCTGATGCAGTGATCTCCATTTGGGAACCCAGATTGATCCACCAGACATCATTCATTAGCAGATATACTTTACCTCAAAACTGGGGAGCCTCGTGAGAAATGAGCCTGAATCTCAGGATTTTTGAAAAGTCATCTGCTTGAATGTCTAAACAACGCTTCAGTTACAAAACAGACACTTTTCAGAATCTTGGCCTGAATTCAGGACAAGCAGTTTCTTGTTATCAAACTTTCACTGATGCAACTAGTATGACTAATTCCAGACTGTGACATTAACTTACTGAATCTTAGTTAAAGTTCCTCAAACTGCTGCTTGAAATTTTTTTTCCCATATTCCTCTAGAGGCAAAGTGTTAAATCCATTCTTGACTAAAAACCCAAGTGTGAGAAAGCCCACTCTTGCATTTGATCACCAAAAGTCAAAAAAACAACAAAAAGGAGCAATAAAACCAAACTCTTAATATATTATAAAAAAATAGCCTGAATAACAGTTTCAGGACATCCAAACTGAGGTTATTTACTCTGCTCTCTACTGTTTTTTCACTAAGTATTTTGAAATGTTAGTATCACGTGTATTGTCACCTCTTTAAGTAAAATAAGCTAGTGTAGTACAATATATATCCATCTCGATTAGATTTGAAGTAATGTTTTCAAGCAATGTTTAAGGTTGTAGGGAGATAAAATGTATATAACTTGCAATAGTCGCTTACAAAGGCCTGCCTAACCATAAACCTTTACCAGACAAGGGCTGTTTTACCATTTTTATGTGTCTTTCCCCCCTCTATTCTTAATATCTCACTCTGCATCTTGTTGCTGAACAACCCTGTTGCTGAGGCCAGGGCACCTCCAGGCACTTGTGCCAGGGGAGAGGAATCATAGAATCACAGAATGTCAGATATTGGAAGAGACCTCGAAAGATCATCCAGTCCAATCGCCCTGCCGGAGCAGGAACACCCAGATGAGGTTACACAGGAAGGTGTCCAGGCGGGTTTCGAATGTCTCCAGAGAAGGAGACTCCACAACCCCCCTGGGCAGCCTGTTCCAGTGCTCTGGCACCCTCACTGAGAAGAAGTTTCTTCTCAAATTTAAGTGAAACCTCCTATGTTCCAGTTTGTACCCATTGTCCCTTGTCCTATCATTGGTTGTTGCCGAGAAGAGCCTGGCTCCATCCTCGTGACGCTCACCCTTTACATATTTATAAACATTAATGAGGCCACCCCTCAGTCTCCTCCAAGCTAAAGAGACCCAGCTCCCTCAGCCTTTCCTCACAAGGGAGATGCTCCACTCCCGTAATCATCTTTGTTGCTCTGCGCTGGACTCTCCAGCAGTTCCCTGTCCTTCTTGAACTGAGGGGCCCAGAACTGGATAGGGGGGGAGAAGAGAGGGAGAAGAGAGGGAGAAGAAGGCGAGACGGCCTCCAGGCCCCTCTCCGTGTCCCCGACGGGGCTGAGGCGAAGCCGGTCCTTTCTGCCCGCGACCCCTTTCCCGGCCGCTCCCTCGCACTACAAGCTTCCCGCCTGGGGACGAGGCGAGCCGCGACAGGCCCAAGCCTGCCCCGCCCCCGGCCCGCCCCTCACCCGCCCCTCTGCGCTGCGCCCGGCCCGCGATACCTCGGAGCTGGGGGAACTCGAGCTCCCGGAGGCTGCGCAGGCCGCCGCTGTACCCGTAGTCGTAGCCGGCGGGGCAGGCGGCCTGGAAGGCGCGGAAGGAGAGCAGCTCCCCGGCCATGCCGCGGGCTGCAGGCGGAAAGCGGGGAGAGAAAGTCGGGCGGACACTAGAGCGCGACTCCCGCCTCGGGCAGCGGAGCCTCCCCGCCGGCAGCGCTGCGGCTGGCACTGCGGCCGGGCTGGCACTGCGGCCGGGCTGGCACTGCGGCCGGGAAGGGCACTGCGGCCGGCCC
>VWYH01010734.1:773491-894055 GCA_013399365.1 Pampusana beccarii
GGGGGGGGAGTTTTGTTTTGTTGGTTTTGTCAAAATTTTTTTCCTGACCTGTTTGCTGTGAATTTTTCTACACACAGTTCTGCCGTCTGCAGAACTTTAAATGACCCCTCAGTCCAATATTAAAATAAAACCGCATGTGTTAGGATGGACCTGCATCTAAATTCTGGTAAAGCAGACTCCAGTTGGATTGTTTGAAATACTATCAATTGGTCATTGGTGAAACGGGAAGCTGCCAAGGACAAACTTCAGCCTGAATTGAACTGTAAAGATGTTCACTTACAAAGTGATACAGAATAAAAGCCATGTAGAAAATTAAAAAATAAGCCTGACATGAAACAGCATGCTAATACATTCTGTACTTTATATGTTAGGAGTTTTTTGCCCAGGCTAAACACACAGCCCTGGCTCCAAGGCACTGAGGAATATTTCTATATTGCTGTAATGTTATATGTTTATCCATGACTGTGTATTCATGATTGGGGCAGGTATATGGTACTGCATCTCATTCTCGGATGTAGTAGTACACTTTTTGGCCTAGCCGATGATCACATCAGAACTAATTACCAAATGAACTATACCTTATGCATTTTCTTCCAGATGAACAAAACACCTCTGATGAAAAAGAACAGTTGCTATCAAGTGGAGGAAAGTTTTTAGCTGATCTCCTGAAGTGACTTAAAGAAAAACAACACCAGAATCCTGCACCAAATACCTTTTTTATTTTAATAATTTATGCATTGCAATTTAGAAGATCCTGTGCCATCACTGTGACTTTTTTTTACAGCAAATATATGTAGAAAATACCTGCCATGGATTTTCCTTCATACATCCAGTTTCCCATTATCAGTTTCCAGAGCAGTTTATTTATATTGATCGCTATGCATTGTTCACTCACCATTTTCATATTTTGTTTATGTCAAATAGTTGTTTTCCCTTCCTTATTGAACCAAGAATAGTTTTCCTAACCAAAACAGTCTTTTTTCTTGATGACAGAATGCAGCTTTCTTATCTTAAAATAAATTCACTCTAAGGATGTAATTTCCATCCACATTTTTATAGAAAAATGTTTTCTCAATATAGATTTCCTTTTTTTTTTCCTCCCCAGTTTTGGAAGATTAGCTCTCTGGAAGTAGCACATGCATGGAGATAGTACTAATTGGAAATGTGCTCTGTTTGCACATCACATGTAATCTGGCAGTGATCACTGATCCCTGAGGAGCTACCAGTTTCCAGTACAGGATTTAGTTCATCCATCATAAAGACTGACCAGAATATTCTAAATAACAAGAGACGTTAAGGTCACTCTGTCAGTATAGAAGATTTTGTGTTTGAGAATTAGCATAACTTGTAAAAACTAGCTAAGTTTTACTGTTGGCTCTGCTTCTGAGGTAAAAGCTGGAGATTTCTTGGAATTTCCACCTGCACATTGCAGATTTGTAGTTACAGAGTAACTTTTCCTTTCCTCTGGCTATCAAGTGAAGCCAGGGGATGAGTCCATGTAAGCACATTAATTAAATTATGTACACTAGTGGACAGGTATCGTCTAGAGAGTTGTGTTCACAGAACTGTAAAGTAGTAAAATGTTGTAAGAAGAAGGGTCAGTGTGCATATGCACTGGGCACAAAAATTGCATGCATTAACCCCCAACCAAGCACATATATGCAGTTTTGCAGGTTCTGTCCTTAATGAAGGCTCAGTAGCAGAAACAAAGCAATTTAACTTGCTCTTTCCAAGTTAAGTGCCGTTAAGTAATAACTTCACTCTTGCTCTTCCAAGAGTGAAGTAATACTTCCAGCTAATCTAGTTAGTATGTTTCTTGATTTGTAAATGTTAATGTGTAACACTGCCATTTCTTGGGAGATGTTACAAAATAAGATAAGGTTTGTTTAATCCCTTCGCTGCACTGTGACAGTGCTTCCTTTTTTCTCTCTAGCAACTATTCAAAAGCAGTGTAAGAAAGAAGAAGAAATAGCCTCTGCACAAATACTTTGCAGGCAGCTCAAAACCCAATATTCTTCTCTATAAAGGGGCTATGCTGTCCTCTTGCAGCTATATAGGAAAGCAATGGGACTGCAGTATTGTTTCTTTAGGGTCTCTTCAGTACAAATAATAAACAATCATCATAATACAACTGCATTATGATAAGGTATAGAGAAGATGGTGCTTGGTGGAAGGACAAAAGACAAAGGACACAAGCTAGAACAAGGGAAATTCTTGCTAGATATAATTAAAAAAACTTCCCATGACAGTGATCAAATATTGGAGCACATTGTGCAGGGAGGCTGTGGAGTCTCTGTCATTAGACAGATTCAGAACCCACCAGGAGACAGCCCTGAACAGCCTCCTCCAGCTGAACATGCTTTGAGAAGCAGGTTGGACAGGAGACCTCCAGGAGTCCCTTCTGACCTCTGTAGTTCTATAATAATTAATTCTGATGATCAGCAAAATATTTCTAAGTAATTAATTTTTGACTGTTAGCACCAGCTCTCAGATAGCTTGGCAAACAAGAAAACATTGTCCTGGGTTAGGAGCATGGATTGCATAACCTTTGTCTGTCCCCTCCAGCACATTTTGTGACTATATTGCTAATACATCCTACCTGTATACAAACCAATGGAACAGTACTGAATGTGTGCAGGATCTCTACTGGTTGCAACTATGGAGGAAAGGTGATCCTGGTAAAAGATTAAAATAATACCCTACCTGTTTGGCTTATTAGTCCAAGCAATGGGTTATTAGTATTGCTCAAATTATTTAACAAACAGAGTTATAAAATAGTTGATGTTGAGAGGTCAAGAGAATAAGTCTGAAGAGGAGCAGCTGAGGGAGCTGGAGCTGTTTAGCCTGGAGAAAAGGAGGCTGAGGAGGGACCTTCTCACTCTTTACAGCTACCTGAAAGGAGGTTGTAGTGAGGTGGATGTTAGTCTCTGAAGTAACAAGTGATAGGACCAGAGCACATGGCTTCACGTAGCGCCAAGGGAGGTTTAGACTGGATATTAGGAAAAACTTATTCACAGAAAGGCTTGTCAGGCATTGGAACAGACTACCCCAGAAGAGGTTGAATCATCATCCCTGGAGGTGTTTAGAAGCCATGTAGAGGTGACACTTAGGGTCATGGTTTAGTGGTGGACTTGGCAGTGTTAGTTTTGCAGTTGAACTCTATGATTTTAAGAGTCTTTCCCAACCCAGATGATTCTATTATTCTATGAGAGGGACCTCTGGAGATCACCTAGCCCAATGACCCCAGTCCACTTATTTGTGGTTACTTGCCATTATGCCACTTGTTTCCAGTAACAACCATGCCTTTTGTAACAATGGCAGCAGTTGACATCTACTGTACAAAAGCATTTCACATCACATTAAGTTCAGTTACCATAAACTTCCAGTTCTGAACCCCATCACATCCAGCTTGCTTTACCACTGTTTGACTATCCCAAGACACCTGTTACAGTCTCTTCAATCAACAAAGCTTTACTGACTAGGTTAATATAAAATACATAGACCAATGCTGTAGGAAGCCATGGTCTTGGGCTTTGTCTCTGCACTGGTCTACTGTATGAGCCGAAGAGGTTATGCCTTCCTTGTAGTAGTCTTAGATGTAACTTAATGATAACTCTGAATCACAGCCTATGGACATGGTTGGATATTATAGTAAAGAATTAAGCTGTTCAGCATAATGTAACGTGAAACATGTTGAATATGAAAAAGCAATATAATGGAGTGTACATGAGCACTGCAAGAAAGGTCTTGGGATGGAGAGTTTTTACTCTCAGGCAGAAATTTTGCCAGCAGAAGGCCAGGTTCTGCTCTGATCTGACACTGAAAGCATTAGTGGAAATGAACACTACAGTCGTTAAATGATTGCACAGCGGTCAGCACAGGCACAGCCTCATCTTTGTAGTTGTATTTTAGGAAAAACATTATTAGCTCATTGCAGCCCAGATCATACTTCCTATACCTTTAGGTGTGACATAACCCTTCTCATTTGTTCATTATACACAAAATGAGTTTTCACCCTGCTATATTCTTTTTCATGTTGTGTCATGGAACAATGAAAGACAATTTCACTCATTATGGAGACATCCTGATGTGCATGCACACTGCTTCAGTCTGTTGTTAACTGGTTGATCTGAAAAGATGTGCAGTATCAGAAACTGTAATGCAGTTGCTTACTGACTGTAAACATTTATTGACTATAAGGAAACTTTATCTAACTCATCACATGTTTACAATTAGTTACAAGAAATCCATTTCTTACATGGCCCTCTAAGCCTACCAGTTACAAAAAGCTGCTAGGGCATGCATGGCAAAAGTCAAGATTCCAACTGCTAGTTTATCCCTGTGCCTGTTTAAAAAAAAAAATAATTAAAATTATATACAAGAGAAAACCCCTGCTTATTTTTTCACTGGTGTCTGATATTCTGTTTTGCAGACTGATTGTTGCATTTAGTAATAACAACAGCCATATTTCTCCTCAGAATTAGGGCTGATCACAGTGAACTCTTAAGACTGTTGGTCTGCGGTGATCTTCTACTTGAAGAAAAAAAATAAAGTCCTTTACATACACAAACTCTGAGCAATTATACTCCAGTTGCAGCAGAAACAAGCATGGCATGAAAATACAGTTTTGGTGGCTTAAGTGATTGGAGGCTATTGATTCAAATCACAGAAGATGCTTCAGCACTCAAAGGACTAACTCCATCTCTGAAGTAGGTTGGCAAAAGCATTGCCATGGGCTTTTGGGGAGACTTGGGATTTGCTCCTAAATAACTTACTAGCAGAAGGATCACTGAGAAACACACAGCTGTCCCTGCTTGCTGGGTCACTGTGTGTCCCCTGACACTTTCAGGGCTGTGATTAATGGCACCCATTAGGTGCTTAGTGCCACCTCAGTAACTGCGGAGAAGCATTTTAGGAAAGGAAGGTGAGAGCAGATGGGGAAACAACCCCTCACACCACTGCAGGGTGCAGTGGGAAAGACGCAGACCTGACAGAGTCATAACCCTATAAACCTCTGCATCCTCCAGCCCATTGTGATCAACCACTTCCAAGACATTACAGCCATGCAGCATACAGCCATACTGCCTCATCCTTCCCCCATGATGGCCAACATTTCTAAATAAACTCAGATCTGCAGGTTGAGAAGACTCCTGAGCTAGCAGAGCAAGAAGCTTCAGCAGAAATACAGGTGCCATGGTGATTTGGTGGGACTAGCCATGCAGCCAGCAGGATGGGTTGCCTCTCAGTTCCCCGCCCTTTTGGCCCTCCCATTCCACTAATGCTCACCATTTCTTTGTAGTTCCAGTCTGTGTGTGCTACTCTCTTTCTCCTCCAGTCTGTTTGCAGCACAGCTTCTCTTCTAGTTTTCTGTAAATTTGGCTAATCCTTGCCTGCCAATAGTGAATCCTGAGACAGAGCACTGTCCCTTAAAAAAATAGCAACTATCATGACATGGGAAAGGAATCTCTTGATGGCAGGGCTGGCATGTTCTGCCCCGTTTCCACACTCCTCATCAGGCCTATGTTTTTGTATTGTAACTCCTGGGATAGAAACCTTTTTTTTCTACTATTACCAAATGCACTTGTTCAACATCCGACACAATCAGTCCCTGTTCCAACACAAACTTCAGTCCCCACCTCAGGTAGGAGGTGGTGAGCCTCTAACCGGGTTAGGCCATAAGCGCTGATGCTCAATGAAAGTATTTAATTCCTTCAACTGTTACTATTAAAATTTATGTTCAAAGGGTTTAAGAGTTATTAAAATATGATTTATTGCAACAGCATGACAAAGCTTTGTGTTGTTAACGAGAATCCAGAAGTTCAAAGGAAAATTTCATCACATAAGCCTCTGCTTTTGGGAGGCTGATTGTGATGCAAATATGACATGCAGGAGTTTGACAAACAGTAGCTAGGCCATCTTTCATTAACTCATTCTGACTAAAGCAGATTTCAGTGGAAAGACTCATGCACCCCTCATCACTCTAAGAGTCAGGCAAGGGGCACTGCGTGGAGCTGTGAGGAAAACTGAAGGAAATACAAAACCAAAAATTATTTTAACAAAAGAGACCAAACCCAACATGTTTGAAGAACCTTGTACTCCATACAGAGACCAGAAGTGAATACAGTTTGGGATTCAGGTTTTACTGCTTGTCCTCACCCGTATCACCTGCCCAGACAGGGCAGTTTAATCATGAGAGACCTGTTACAAATCAGGAGGACTGCACACAGAAATCAACATGAGTGATAATGCAGGGCTGGGTTTAAAATTATAGGTTTTCACATCATAGCACATCCATGACTAGAATTTGTAAATGCATGAAGCATACTAATGCTTTTTGCTTTTGCTGTAATGTTTCCAGAAAATATAAACACTTTCGATCTCTGACAGGGCTATGAGTGTCACGAAGATATTTCACACTGAATTATTAACGTGGATTGGGGAGTCATAATCTTACTGGTTGAGACTTAGTGTTACTGACTTTAAATGCAAACAGCTTTTTACAGTTACAAAATTTTTCATATATCCACATGCAGAAGTGCAGCAGCGGTTTCTGCACTGCATGGTAGATGCAACACATTCACATATGTGTTGNTTTCATATATCCACATGCAGAAGTGCAGCAGCGGTTTCTGCACTGCATGGTAGATGCAACATTTATACCTGTTATCACAAGCTACCAAAAAACATTCCTAGCAACTCAGCTTTAACATGTTGGCAACTTTGTCAAAAATTTAACTCTCCCTTTATTTGAAATAGCTTTGCAGATTTAAATATGTACCTAAATAAGCAATTATGTTTCTCATCCCTCTTCCCATTCTTAAAGGCTTTCCATTATCGTTGCATTGTTCAGCTTGAAAAATTCAGAATCTTTTGTGCAGACTAAAAACTAATATGAAACAAATATATGATGAGCTATTGTTACGAGTTGAGCTTTATTATTTTCAATAAATTTCTTTGAATTATTTTTTATTCCTTAAGGTGCTCACCATGTCTGTTAGATGTTATATTTGACATCTCTCTTCAAACACAAAGCTAAAGTATATTTGATGCTGTTGACCAATTTTGCCACTTCTGGTAGCATACTGAGGTATTGTGAATAGTGATTTTTCTTAAGAAATTTTTGCTATAGAAAATCTTCCACATAAAAGTTTTCATTTCCAAACACAAGAGCTTTCACTTTGGAGACACTTCTACGCTTCATTTGGGAAGTGCAAATGGAAGGCTGGGAAAAGGAATATCACCTTTGTTAATTTAAAATAAACCTATTCTTAAGGAGTGTGCTTGTAGATGGGTTCCAAGCTATAGCAGACAGTTCACTACAGTAAAAATACTTACTCTGTCTACACAGAGAATTTGACATGACCTAAGTGTTGGGGTTTTTTTTCTTAAAAATGTTGGAAACACATTGTAAGAAGAAATTGCCTCCAGCTTGGAACTAGAAGCTTTAATTAAGTGATTATTGCTGGTATTTTTGATTTGGGCCTTTTCCAAAGTGATTTCTACTAGCATGCAATTAAAAATTAAAAAATAAACATTTTTGATCTTGTCTTTGATGGAGACTCGGCTCACCTCTAATTCTTCTGTACTAAATTCTGAAAGGCACTGCAGCCATCGTTCATGTCTTTAGAAATATTGCTTAGGAGTCTTACTTTATGTATGACAGTAATATATGCCATCAGCAATGATCAGTAAGTTAGGTATGATATACTGACCAGCAGCCAGGTTTTCACACACCTGCAAACAACCTATTAGGTAAAACTGAAGTGGGAGAAAGAAAATGCAGAATATTAGTGTGCATTTGCAATTCTCCATCACAGTGAAATAAATTGCACTAGAGAAGGGAGAGTAGCACCTGGGCTTGATGAAGTAACTACAAGAACAGAAAAGAGAAGGTCTTCGGTTCCAAATATTTGAACATCCATATTTCCTGTGGATCTCAAGTTTAAAGCTTGTGCACTTCAGAAAATGCAGACCTCCATGACTCATGTCCTGTAAATGCATTTAGAAAAGCGTGTGGGAGTTTCAAGTTTCTGAATACATGGTAGTTATTTGGCATATTTTCACTTAATCTGAGAATCTTCAGAAGTATTCAGAGTAGACTTTGATACAAAACCCTCTTGGTTACCCTTCTGTTTTGTGCAGAAGAGGCATTTGAAAGCTGGTGAAGAAGAGCAGCTGTGTAAATGTAAATCTCTACTCGCATTTTCCATTGACCATGACGTTTAACCTCAACTTACTAGATCATCACAATGGTTTATAAAATTGCTAAAGGGAAGCGGTGATCTGACTCACTGGCGAAGCTTCAGACAACTCATTTACTGCTGGCACAAAGGCTTGGCCCCCATGGGCGTTTCAACACGAGGCATTGCCGCATCTCAGGCTTCTGCTGCTTAGAGTCAGTGTCATCTCCAAACACAGGCTCTTTGCTGTAACCCATGGGCAGAATTAATGAAGGAGCCACATAAATCAGCTCATTAGGAAGCGATTTAAACTGGTAGGAACAAATCTCAGACAGAAATTGAGTAGATTAAGCTTATGGGGAGCTAAATTCTGTCCATATCATCTGCTTGCCTCGAGTCTGACTGGAAAGAAACTGCTTCCTCCAGTTGGTGTTGTGAATGAGTGCGCTGGCAAGTGATAAACCCTGGACGTTAGTGCTTATGGGGTTACAGAAAGGTGTCCAAATCCCTAATTCAAACCAGGGACCTGCAATCATACGGCACAGGGTGTTCTGCAGTAGAGGTTCTCCTAGTGCTTATAGTCTGGTGGCAGATTACATACCACAGAAAAATATTTAATCTCAGTGGGCTGCGTTAAACCCAGTGAATCTGACTCCTAAGCATTGTGCATCCTGAACCTTTTTCCCTCTCTATATTCACTATCAAACACATTATTAACTTTGTACGTTATCTATTTCTGGATTGAAAAGGACTGTACCATTTATATAACAAAAGAGCTGAGTCCCAAGATCACTGGCATCAGTGAGGGTCACTAGAAATACTTTCTTGGACTCTGCCTAATGATTTCAGAGTTCAATTCAAGTCTGTGGTTTGTAACAGTCAAATGCTTCATTGGCTAGCCAAATAAAAGAATAATCACCTCACGTTGAGCCTAAAAAGAAGATGTATAATGGAAATGAGATTAAATTACTGCACAATAAAATTGTACCAATTTACAGGTTAGGGTTTAGAATCAGGTGTGCTGCAGCAACACTCCAAAACCTCCTTACATTTCAAGCTGTACCCTTTAAAAGTTTTCATTTAAATTTTTTATGCTTCACTTTATAAAAAATTAAAAGAAAGAGAGTTTTCCTGCAATTAAGAAGTACTCCATGCACTTTTAAAAGGGGCTGCATTTTTTAAAATGTTGGGAGGTAGCATTCGGTAATTGGAGTTGACACTTGGCAAAGTGAACATCCACACTTGACCCTTCCAGGATGCCTCTCATCTTGTCTCCGGGCACGTGGACACATCCTTCTACAGCATCTGAGTGGCAGGCAGAAGCCCTCAGTCAGCTCTTCAGCTTGCTGAAATATCCGGGTAGAGCACTGGAAAGAGTCAGATGGTATTTATAGGACACAACAAAGAATCAAGGGATTTGTGAAAAGGAAATGAAAGGAGCAATTTCTGACTTCCTTCAAATTCACAGAAAATATTAATAGCATAAGGAAATAAGAGAATTTTGCATAAAAATTGAAAGACCAGGGAGAAATACAAAGCAAGTTCCCTTTTAAACAACAAAGAGACATCTACCTGCCAACTCACGTAAGTGAAAGGAGTTAATGTCAGACCTTGAGAGGTAAGCCTGAGAAATTTGTTATGCTGATAGCGTTCAGAATTTTTTTTTTGTCTTTACAAGGCCCTTTTAGACAGTAGCAAATGAAGAAATAGAAGGAAAGGGAAGCTTTGTAAATAAGACAAAGGGAGGAAATCAAGTCAATCTCATAAAGGTTATGACTTGAATATAATGAATATAAATGAAAACATATTACCCACAGCAACAAGAAGTTACTTCTGGGATTGCTTTTTGAATGTCATACCTGAGACTATCTCAACTTTTCTGTAACTAGCCAAAACTGTGGAGAGAGAAATCTCACTGTTCTGGCAATCTTGGCATGTTTGCTGACGACATAAAAAGCTCACCATTTTTAAGAATCAGAGATTCATGAATTTGTAATGAGAAGTTCCTCTCACTTAGGAAAAATATTGCCATACAGCTTCATGTCGGATTTTGCAGCAGACAAGTCACCCAAAGTCCCTCTATATACATCATGTGAGTTCTTCAGTCAGAAAGCTGTGGCCAAGTACTGGCTGAAAAGGTGATCTACTTCTCTTGATGAGATGCAATTGAGGCCTTTTGTGTTTGTTTGTACTCCAAGAATTTCTTGATAATAGCAACTGCATGGCAGTTATTGTTAATAAAAGCATCAATACATCCCCCTGCACCTAATCAGAACTAACACCATGCAAATCCTATAAATTATAGCAAGCTACATTTTTGTTCATCAAAACTGAGTGTAAGAAAATGTCACTCGACCACATTCCGATTTTTAGCGTGGTTAATAAAAAGAGACATTAGCTTGCAGTGAAATAGAGCACCATGGCAGTGTTTGCAAAACTGTTATTGGCAAAGAAAATAATTTATTTGCAATAATACATTCCCTACATTTTTGACTCAGGATAGATACCCAACAGTTGAAGAAAATGATGTGAAAATCATTTAATTTATTTATGAAATATGTATGATTAGAAGCTTGATTCTAATTAGGTCATACAAGTACAAGAAGCCTCTGAATCAAGACCTTGCCTTTGATAACAATGAACAATCTTCCAAGCATAAAGCACAACAAAATTTAGAAAAGCAACTACTGATTTTTTTAACCATTTCTTGCTAAGAAGGGCAATCACTTCCAAACTACTGTGAGCTGCATTGACATACACCATTTATTTAGGCATGGATCAAAACTACGAAACTAACAGCATCACTGGCCTTGTATGCAGGAATTCAAGGAAGGATTCAGCCTAAGTAGATCCAGACCTCCAGCCATCGGCCCTGGCCCCTTGTTTCTCATGCTATGCACCTACCATACAAGAGATTATTTTTCCTAAACCCAAGTCTCATGCTTTGCAGACCATCACAGGTTAGGGATACTACAAAAATACACAAGGTCTTTCAGGGACTAAAAGAAGGGTGTTGTGGAAGGCAAAAATAATTTCTTAGCGTTTCTGCCAAACTGTTAAGAAAGCTAAAAGGAAAGAGTCGAAAGAGCAATTGCCTCTTTCGTGAGAATGTGCAAATTTATAGGATTCAGGGCAGGAGAGGGAATCAGGGTCAGGACCACACCACTTCCACTGAGTCAATGGTAAAGTTGACATTCAGGAGCAGGACAGGTTGTTTATCATAGGAGAGATATGCATGTTTTTTGTGACACTTAATCACATATCGAAGGCTTAGCAGATATATCCTTTGTTCTATTTTTGCAAACTTCCATTCATCCTGTGAATGGATAAAAAAAATATGTTAACCGTACACTAAGGAACAAGTAAAATTCTATGCAATGTAGAACCAGGACTTATCTGAGATTTTGAAATTCCTGCATCAGTTTACTCATTGGTAAGCTCAGGCAGGACAGTGTGACAAAATACAAGCACGGATCCTTATTGTTACACAAGACAGCAAGGAAAAAAAAAAAAAAGACTTTTCAGAGGTCGGAGGCAGCTTTATGGTAGCAATAGATGAAGCCAGTCTCTCTTCATCTACTTTCTGCTTTTCTAGTGGGGAGAAAGAGATGGTTGCAGTTATCAACTCAAGGATACAGAAGGAAATCTCTTTCATGCTGTAGGAACTTGAAAAATGAAATCCTTGAAATGTGTATTTCTTCAAACAACACTCAGAAAAATAAAAAAACCTCCAAGCCTGTCATTCCAGGTTGTAGAGACCCTGCTAGGCCTATGGCTGCCAAAAAAAAACCCCTTATATTCATATTCTTCAACACCTATGAGTACCATATAATAAAGCAATTGATAATAATACTTCAGCTTATATAGTGCTTGTCAAATGAAGTTATCAAAATACTGCACAAAGCTTAACATTCAGAAGAGATTTAAAGCCTTGGTACTCCACAGCATAAGCCAGCGTTAATATGAGGCAAAAAAGAACAGCAGATGGAAATTCCAAGTTATTATTTCAAAATCTCTTTGGTTTAGTATTCTTGCACCTTTCTCTGGAGCACACACTACTGATCTTCCATAAGGATCAAACAATGTTTTGGTCAATAAGATAATGAGTTTTGTTTCTGCTCTTTTTTTCATACTGGAAAGCCATGAGGTATGGCTAAGATACCATTGTATGTAACCAAACTGCCTTTGAGTTGATCAGACTGATTTAGACACCACCACAAACACAGACCTACAGTATAAATTTCCTTTCTCTCAGTCCTGTGGTTTGCCCAGTAGATCACACTCATGCTCCCTGAAGTCTAATGCCATTCAGCAGTTTCACAGCAGGGGTGTAAAATATTGGAAGCAGGGCTATTTATAGCATAGAAAGGAATGAAGTATTACTTTGTATATACCTCGAAGATCTGTATATTATTGCCTTTTATGATAGCTTTTCACAAAATAACTAGCAGTGCTTCTTTGTATTGCTGGTTACTGAAACAGGTTCTGTTCTTAAAGTAGAAGCCCAAGATAAACCAGAAAAGTTTGGTTTATATGTCATGTGACACTTTCTAAAATTAGAAAAGTACTAATTCTTTTAAATTACTGATGTTCATTGCTGTATTGCAAAGAAGGGAAAGATTAAGGAGGTTTGTCACCTTCTATTAAGAACTAAATCTGTTCAAATAACAAGAGAGACCTAGTTGTCACAGTATTTGTCATAACTGTCATGACACATCCTAACAGAATAATGAAAAACAATCATCTTTGGCTTGAATAAATGCAATAATCAGCCCTGAAAGCTTTCCAAATCCTGATGCAGCTGATGTCAATAGAAAGAATCAGAAAGTGATGAGTGATGCTGGAGGATGCAGAGGAACTATACTGGCAGACACAGTCAGAGGATACATTGAACAGAGCTTTATCCCCATAATGCACAGCTCTGCCCCAGGTTTCCAAGCTATGTTTGCAGCCAGGATAAAGCCATCAATTTAGGAAACGTCGCAGAAAATTTGAATATTGTGAGCAATCTCCTTTCTTAGATCCACTACCCCTAAATCCATAGCCAGAAGTCTTGGCATTCGTGAGCTAACAACATTAGTCCACTTGTGCTACTATATATAACTACTATAATAAATATCATAATGTTAATTTAGTAAAAGTGACTCCATTCCCCATTCTTAGTTTAACGGCAAATCTGTGTATGAAAAGCATATGTGGCAAAACTGTACACACTGATGTCATAATACCTATTGTTGAACGAGCTATTTAATTTAGGTTTTCAAACAAGTTGAGGAAGCGACTCTCTTTGGCAGAATCTGTTTTCTTCTATTTTAAAAGATTCTTTTAAATTTTTACTTTAAAGTGCAACTCCAGCCACTCTGAACCGATCTTATTCCCGAGACACAGCTCTCCTGACCTGCGAGCCATTGCCCTTCAGGAGGTGCTGACCGCACATGCAGAACCTCGCAACAGATTTGGGTTTCCTTTCATTTGCTAGGATGAGGAATGGACATCACTTCCAGTGAGATGTCATGTAAAGCAGAAGGCTTAATCCTCACTTAGCAAGTCCCATGGCCTGAAACAGAAAGCAAAACTCAAAACCTGAAAAACCTCAATAACATTTGCTTAATTATTTACTAAATATTTATAAGATTGATAAAATCAGCATTCTACAGCAAACTGCCTTGTGCTGGGAAAATTAGCCAATAATACTAGAAGACAGAAATTAGCCAATAATACTAGAAGACAGAAATTAGCCAAGTGACAAGGGCAGCACCTGCAGTACATTTTTTGTGTCGGGCTGCTAGCAAAGCTGCCAGTGCTGCCACACTGGAGAACGTTGCCTATTGCATTCCCTAACCCACATCCCCTCCCATCCGAAGAGACGAATGACCTAGTGACAGAAAGCACCAGTTACTTGGCCTCTACAAGGCCTCTACAAGGCCAATAGCAACAGCTATTGCGGGAAAGGCTCTTATACTGAGTGTTCTGTGTATATAACCCAGAGGAAGGTTTTTATGTTTTCGGTAGCTCAAATTTCTTCTGCACAGCCTGAAAATGTCATTAGTAGTTCCCCTGAACTCATTCGTACTGAGTAACAGAAAATGGTCGGATGTTTTTGCATTTCTGTCTGACATTACTCAGGGTTAATTGATGATAATGGTAAAGGGAATTAGTTTTAACAGGCACTAAGTCCCATACCCCAAGTTACGGTTCATCTGACCAGTGCAGTGCCTTGAAACCTCAGACAGGAGATGTCTGACTGAGAATTGAGATAAGAACATTAAAAAATTAAAATACTCTATGTCTCACTTGGTCTTCCCCACACACCCCTCCCATCAAAGGTTGAAAACCCAGCACCCCTTGGGTTGGTATCAGGCTGTTTGGGGCTTGTGTCCCTAACAGTGCCTTTGGGTGGCCCACAACAGCTGTACCAGCCAGCCATCACCCATGTTCCTACTGATAAGCTGAGACTTGCCTACACAGTGTGCTGGGACCTAGGTTTCCACATATTATTAAAATTATCATTTTATTAAAGTGTCAGGAAAAAAAATCACCAAAAATCAGTGTTAGCCCAGCTTTACCTGCTAGCACAGTAAAGCACAAAAGATGGGTAAAACTATTGGTCTGTGAAAGTTAGCAGAGTATGGAAAATCACATATCCTGTTTGGCCCTTAAGAGCAGCTTTAATTGTAGAGATGGGCAGAGAAATTATCTTGTACCGGGGTTAATGCAATTCACATTTATAAATTCAACTTGTCCCAGAAAGCCTGACAAATATTTGAGAGATTGAGACACAAATATTTGAAGAGACCAGAGACTTTCTTCTCAGGGTGAAGGCAAGGACCCTTCTCAGGACTTCAGCACAAGAGTGACTGTTGTGATTTCTGTGGCTAGGCTGATGGAGGACGACTGGGGATGTGATTGCAGCCTGACAAGGAAAGTTTATGGTTGGGTGGCATAAAAGCCTGATCCTAAATTTTCCTAAAGTCTTTAAGACAGATATTAAAATAGTAATGCAGGCAGCAAACACTTGTAATCCCACTGAGTTCAATTACTTCTGAATATGCTCAGCACTTTTGAACACTAAGCTATTTATTTACTTGTCTATATGTACATATAGACACACATTTCAGTGTCTTGTTTTGGACAAGCAAACTTGACAACATGAGGTTTAATCTTCCCTGTCTCACCCTAAAATGCTATTATGACTCCTTTAAAAGGAGTAGTCTTCCTTCACTTCTGTTTTTATGGTGTTACTATACAGCTCTGGGTGGCAGCTAAACCAGTAAACAGCTGCTCTCGCTTGCCTTTCCTTCCCCCAGGTGGGGAAGGAAGGGAAAAAGGGGAAGAAAGGGAAGGAAGGAAGGGGAAGGAAAGGAATGGAAAAAGAGGAAAGACTCGTGGCTTGAAAAGAAAACAGATTTAATAAAACAATAGTAAAAGAAGAGTGAATAATAATATGACTATCATAAAATATACCGGGCTGTTCAAATATACAGAGCAATACTTAAGCACTGACATGTGTGCTCCCAGCAACGAAGGTCAGAGGCTGGACAGTACAAGTCCAGTAAAAAACACCAAGATAATGGGTGTGATGAGCAAGAAGAGGAGCGGCAGCCCTTCTGGATGGTGGCCGTTGAGTAAAGAGAGCAGTCCCTGGCAACTTCCTGCTTATATATGGAGCATGATGTTCATGGTATGGAACACTTCTTGTTGCCCAGCTTGGGTCAGCTGTCCTGCGTTTGCTCCTCCCTGGTGCTATCTTGCACATGCAGCTGGGCAGTTGGAAAGTGCTTCGTCTCCTTGGCAAAAGCCAAGATATCAATGAATTGTTACATTATCTTCATACCAAATCCCAAACACTGAAAAGCAACTTGGAAAAAAACATTAACTTTATCCCAGGGTGGAAAGTTTTTAACTGCATGAATAAAATTAACTTGATTTCAGTCAAACCAGCACACATGGGAATAATCTGGGTTTCAGACACCAATAGCAAGACAAACCAGAGAAGACATTTTACAATTGCATTATCCCCTACGTGAGCCTGGAGGATGAAAGCTGGATGGCCACTTTGCTCACACATGGGTTGCAGAGTGAAAGGTGAGTATAACTCCAGTTTAGGCTTGAAACTGAAAAATGAGGTGTCTGTTAGCAATGTGTCCTATCCCTCAGCAGCTTTCTGTGCATTTTTTCCAAACAGCTGTCAGTCTACTGATAAGTCCACATAATTAAGTTGCATCACTCAACTAAGTTATACCACTGCCCTACTTACAGGAACACACAGTCCAATCCAAGGATTTTTAAATGTTTTATGACTGCTGGTACTGTGAGTATCAGAACTACCCTGAGTGGAATTGGGCATTACTACCATACAACACATTTCAAAGTCATCAAGGAACTTCATGGAAGGCCTGGGCATACTGCCAATTGCAGAAGTTTATCTAATACACTGGAAATTTATAGGTCATAAGACCAAAAATAATGGGCTATGATACCATAGCCACACTGTACTATGCAGGCCAGAGGAAACCCCTAAATTAATTCATTTAATGACTAGAGAACATCTTTTATTCAGTAGAAAGAAAACCCCATATAATCTTGATATGACAATGTTTGGGAAGTTGTTCCACTTCTCAGTTATCTCATGGTTAAAAACTAAAGAGCATACCAGCTTTAGCATAATCATAGAATCATTTTGGTTGGAAGAGACCATTAAGGTCATCAAGTCCAACCAGAACCTAAATCTAGCGCTAAACCAGGTCCCTAAGAGCCTCGTCTGTACGTCTTTTAAACATCTCCAGGATAATAGAATATCATCAAGTATTATTGCTGTTTTCCAAATTGCACACAGTAATATTAGGATCCTAATTTAACAGATGAAATTTCTATATTTGAACAAGACTCCTGATCTACAAAACATGATTTTCTAGTGAAAATATCCTAAACACAAAGCTCTGCCAAATACTGATGCGATACTACTCAGGAAAACTCTCCACATAGCTTACTGTCACTTAAGTGCTACAGGAAAGACTTCTGGCATTATTGCTTGTGAAAAATCAGACATGAACAACCAGAATCCTTAGAAAATGTCATCTTTGATGCTGCCTTTCTTATCAACCAATCTAGTACAGTATTCATCTTTCAACTCACTTTAGACACTGCTTCATAACAAGTATTTTCCACATGTTTTGTGGCTAGAAGATAATGCAAAATATTGATTCTATTATTATTTATGATTCCAGGAAACCAGTGTCAGAAAAGGTTTCGAAATTAAGCCAAATGTCTCCTTGAACCAGGCATCAGGAACATCAGCAGAAATGTTATGAACCCTTGCTAGTAAAGCACAGTCATGAACCTCCAGGCCTTGTTTGAAGAGAGTGAATTCTTTTAATATATCTAGGAACAAACTGTTGTGTGCAAGTTTAAAACCAATAGTCCTTTCTCCTTACTATAAGAATAAAGTATTTCCTTTTACTAATTATTTCTGTGTTTGAATCTGAGGAAGTACATACCTGCAGCCTCTGATCTCACTGTTTTTCTGAGCCTTCAGGAGCTGTAGGATTTAATTTTTATCACAAGCTCCTAACAGTGCTTGGCAGCATGAATCTGCTGTGACAAGCTCTCTGACAGAACACACCTACAGCAACTGAGTTCTTTGGATCTCTATTCTTGAGGGCCAGCTTGTAGTTATTATATAATAGAAAGTCACTTAAAAACTAAACAGAAAAGACTGACTTCCTCTGTGAATAGTTCAGGTCTACAAATGTCTTTAAAAATGAATTATCGATGCATTCTACTAAATGCCTGCTCTTCAAAAGTTTTACTCCAGGAGCCTAATATTTCCTCATTTTCCTTTGAATCATTTGCGAGGTTAAAGCAGGATGCTAAGGTCGGGTAAGTGAGGAAAGGCAAAGAGAGCACCAATACTGTTAAGAGATTGAGTTCCCTGATTTTGATGAGACAAGCACTCACCATGCAGAGAAGCAGCAAAGAAACTGAAAACATTTATAGTACACTATTTCATCTGTGAGCTGATCAAACAACTTCCAGGGAAGTAGTTTTCTACTGAAAGATGCCCAGTCAATGAAATTTAGACGTGTGTCATGTAGTAGTATTATAAAATGCTGACAAAAAGTTAGCACTGCATCTTGATACTGGAATGGTTTGTTTTCAACTACACACAAAGGTCAAATGTGCATCTACTCACAAGATATTTTCACTATAGATTGCATTGTTTAAATTTCTCATCCAGATCTGTGAAGAAATTAAATTTTGATAAATCCTGCCATTTGCTGTCCTTTGACTAGCTTTGTGTGTTATATCTCCATAAATGCGTTGCAGACTTGTTTGGTTTGCAAATAATTGCTCTGCTCCTTTCCTTATTCAATTCTTCATAAACCTGCTGGGTTTTTTTTCAAGAATATTCATTAGTCATAAATGCTTTTTGCCAAATCTGGTCCTCAGGTATTACTGTGTAGCCTGAAGGTCTCTGATTGTGCTTTCCATGACAGTTATCCTCTCATTTTCCTTTGATATGTTCTGTGAATGGTTCTTAACAAACAATTCTGTTGATAAAATACAAGAAAAAGAAATGAAAGCATCTCTCAACAGTGGTACTTCTGCAGGGCAAATGGGAATAAAGCACAGTAAAAGTGTATTTGTGTCACTCAAATTAGCAGATAGAAGTCTGAAAGTACACTGAAAGATATGGGGGAAAAAAGCCACCACTTTAATGTAAGTTCATTTCAGAAAAGCACTATACTTTAGGAGAAATAACTATCCCACTAAAAATATTTTTTTTGAGATCTAAATGACTATCTTTAGTCTCTTGGAAGTTACTCTTACACTAATAGATTGCAATTTTTTTAAGGACAGGTAGAAGCACAGAAAAAATGGGAATGTGGATACACAATTTTTCTCAACAGTGTTTGCATTGATACTAAATACTACAAAAGTTACCTTTTTTGAAAAGCACAGCCAGTATGAGGAAAAAAATAGGGCCATTAGTTTTGAGACCTCTGTGTGTTACTGGGAAATAATGATGTTAAATGTGACATCAGCATCCTACTTAGTATAAAAATTGGTCACAACAACATTAGATTAAAGAGGGAGAAATAGCGCAGTTCAACATTCTGGCAAAAGTAGAACAGAGGGTTATCTGAATTTCTTATCTCTGAAAGATCCCTTCTTCTTGCTAACTCTCACTGTGTCTTCATGTTATTTAAAATCAGTAAGAAATGCTTCATTTCCTTGCCAGCCTCATCACAGCAGTCCTGGGAGACATCTGGACAGGCATCTAAAACAAGCACACCGAAGAAGCTTAAATAGAGTAATTGTAATCAATATTATTTCAGATGTAAACTGTCTTCATATAGGATTAAAAAACCTGGGAAAATAGTGGAACTGAATGATATTTGCCTGTAATCAAAACCACTCCAGTTACTTTTCAGATTTGAATATTGTGTGACTTACATCTGATACAATTGACTTATCACTATTGTGCTACAGGCAAAGACAATACACAAACATTATTTCAACTGGCTCTGGTATCAACCCTAGATTGTAAATTGGCTGCACCACAAGTTCAAAGGAAAAAAAAAATAGTTTGATGCTGAGCTGATGGTTAAGAAGCAGAGTATGCCACAGGAAAGTGGTAGGGTCCATTTTGTTCCATATCTTCACCAGCAGATTTGATAGCAGCAGAGCACACCCTCAGCAGATCTATAAGGAGGTTCAGTCCAGAAAGACCTTGAGAAACTTGTGACCAGCCAGCAGAAGCCTCAAGAAGTTCAACAAAAAGCACAAAGTATTGCACTGGGGTTGAGGTGACCTCATGTGTCTGCACAGCTGGAAGGCAACTGGCTCAGAAGCAGCCCTACTAAAAAGGACCAGGGGGATGCAGCGGACATGGATAAACATGAGCCAGTTCTGTGTTGTCATTGTCAATACAGAAACTGGTGCTGGGCTTCATGAGGTGAAGCTTCGCTCTCGTTGCTGTTGAGACTGCAGTTGGAATATTGTCTCTTGTTTTCAGCCTCCCAGTTCAAGAAAGATGCTGAGAAACTGTAGAGGGTCCAGTAGGTTGCCATCAAGATGTCTGGGTCCTAGAGCTGCTCCTCAGAAGCTGTGTCTTAGACTAATGTAGGCTATTTTTGTTAATAGCCTACAACTGCGTGAAAGAGTTAAAAGCCAAAGGAACCAACCTCTTCTCAGGAATGTCAGAGAGTACAAAATAAGGGGAAACAGCTGAAACCTACAACTTGAGAGGTTCAGGCAGCACATCAGGAAAAATTTCTTCACTAAGAGAGTAGTGCAGCACTGCAATAAGCTATTTTTGCAGATGATGACAGTTTTTGGCGGGTTTTCTTATTTGGCTACATAAAATCACTTTTAGAATCTCCTCCAGTGTTGGAAACACGTACTTTTAAGTGATTGAAGTAGACAATGCTCTGGCAGTGGCTGAAATAGACAACCTCCAGAGGTCCCTAAAACTCAATACTTCTACCACTGTGTCATCAGGTGCTGATGGTCTGTCTGCAGCTCTAATCAGGGACACAGATCTGGCTTAACCCTGTTCTACTCGCTCTTTTCCAGTTGAAAGAGTTGTCATAACAGACAACTCTTCTGTCATCTCTCAAGACTGATCTAATTTTTCCAACACTAACACCAACCTACTTCAGAAGCGTGTGAGGAAACACTAATGGAGTGCCCCAAAGCGATCCCTGAAAAGCTCCCAGTCAGCAAAGCAACAATACATCTATTTCTACCACTCTCATTAATATCCTCTAGATTTAGTGTGTTCTTGCTGATTTTAATAGGACTGTTCGTCGTATATCTAGGGTAATAAAGAGGCTTCTATTTCTACCTCCAGGAAAAAGTATACAATGCTTTTTTCATAAATAGCATTTAAATGTCATAAAGACTGCTTTAGAAACACTCATGTTAGAATAGAATTTGAGAGCATCTTCAGTTATGCATATCTTTACTTTTCACGTTCCCTTGGTGGACTCTTATTGGTCATGAAAAATATTCTGCAGGAAAAAAAACCCCTTAGTTTCTTTAAAAGTTTCAAACTCCAAGTGTGCTTTTTGGACACTGCCGTAGGCAACAAGTTTACAGACTAGTAAAGCCAAGGAGATTAATACACACTACAGATAAATTTTCACTTCAAAACATAAAAATAATCTATATTTTTGAAATTTTCCTTTATTTTGCATAGGCCTCACATCAAAATAAAGGACTGATCTTAATACAGGTGTTTCAGCTGATGCACCCTGAAGTATTCTTGGTAGATGGAAATTTTAGACGTTGACTTTTGTTACCAATCTGGGACAAGGTTGTCTTTCAAAGTTATCTTCTTGTGAGGAAATCATATCCTGCTTCATTCCACTTCAAAGTTTCAAGCTAATGCTGTACATGCCATCATAAGCTACTATGAATTTATACACAGCAATACATAATTCCTAATTATTTGGAAATCTAGTGGCTTTACCATAATTATTTTAATTGATGGTGTTGGGGTTTTTTTCCCTGTAGTCATTTATATTCCATAGGTTCTTTTCATATATGTCTGATTAGAAATGGAAATATACAGTGTGAGCAATGACAATATTTCTCTTTCTTCCTGTTTTGAGAGCTGACCTCACTCCTTGGAGGTTAGAGAAACTGACAGCCTTGTGTCGTATCAGCCATGTGTGTGGTTCAAAGCAGCCTGTCACTTGCCTTCTGCAAGTTTTTACTAAACAGTTCTCCAAACCAGAGGGAAAAAGAAAAAATCCAGTCAGTCACAGTGCTTAAGCTGAGAAATGCCTCTCTTTCATTAGGTAACTTAAATTTAAAATATGAATCAGTTAACCTTAGTTTCATGAAGAATTTAGGGGACTTGACAAAAATAAAGATAATTTTTATGAAAAATTTTCAGATGTGGAACCAGACATCAGCTCAGCTGGTACAGTTCATCAATTATTGAAAGTCTGAGCACTTACTGTGTTCTGTTTTTTCCTACTCTTCTTCACAAAATGATATGATTGAAAAACCCCATGCTTTTGCATTAAAGGTATCCTGAAAAGGGCAAGTGGAACCTCCAGGTTTGCTGATACAGTAATTTGCCTTTTTTAAAAAACAAATAAACAAAATCCATCTGTTCACATGAAAGTCAAATTAGATTTTCCCATTAAAATGTCTAAATAATAGCTTGCTCTAATTTCAGGGGATTTAAAAAAAAAAAAAAGTCAAAGATTTATATCCACAAAGTGTTCCTTTGCCCTCCAGAACATCTCTCATCCTGCTACAGCACATATCAAGTGGAGCCACAGTGTCTGCTGATGTGCAGTGTCTGCTCTGAGTGGGGAGCTTCAGAGCCTGGCAGGGAGCTGATGCTGTTGCCACGTAGAAGCAGAGGGGAACATTTGATCCAGTGTTATTTCAGTTCTGCAACTATCTTCTGCTAAGCCTGGTATGTGTATGATAAAGTCATTTTAATCTGTTGTTTATTCCTTTGTTTCTTATTTTATTTTTAGTTATGTAAAAGAAAAATGTTTGAAGTAATAAAGGCCAGCTGCTATAGTATTACTTACCTGTTAGAACAGTGTTTCAAATGCCTGTTGTAATCCTTTATCTGCAATTTCAATACATGGTAGAGCCTCCATTGCTGCAGCACCAACTCACAGCTATGGCACTTCAATCAATATTGTAGATTTAAAAAATAAGTATTTTTTATTCTGCTCTTTACCTTGTAATCAGGGTAATGTTTAATTGGGATATGCAGACATGCTTTTGACATTTGTGAGGTTTTTCTTCCTCTTTTCAGTACTGCATGCCAGCTCATCACAGCATCATTTCAGTTTCATTCAAGGTGGGAAAATACCTACCTCGTTAGACAAAAACAAACAAAGAAACCAACCCACAAATACAAATAAAAAAACCCACACACAACAATGAATTGAGTCACCAGAAAAAGCAGTATATCAAAGCCCAGCTGGGAAAAGCACAAAACAGATTTGAGCCCCTGATACTGTGGGGGCAGATGCCTTGAGGAACAAAGATTTTAAGTACCAAAGAGTAAAACATATACCTGCTTTTACCTGTATCTATCCCACTTCCATGAAAAAATATATTTTGTCCCAGAGCAGATTTGTACCTCCTCCACATGAGCATAACAACACCTTCACACCTCACGAAGCCATGGTCTTGCTTTCCTGTCATCCACAGGTTCCCTAGCTCATGCTGCTCCCCTCATAAGAGCCTCATGCCAGATAGTGAAGTTTTGTGCAGTTTCTTACCCCAGTTTCTTTAACTAGAGGTTGCATTTGCTGAACATGAGAACAGGCTGTTGCTAATCAGAAGGGCCATCACCGTAATCAGGAAGGGAAGACAAAAGCTTCTACCTTCACTCAAGTAGCAAACAAAGTAATTCAGTAAATGATGAAGATGCCCAATCTCGTACATATCTGTTTCCCAGGATGAGAATCTTAAGCACCTGAAAATGTAAGATTTGGCATGAGTTTTTCCTGTGACCAGTGTCACTCCTCTATGGAGTGGCAAAAATATGTGTACACAGCCGCAGTACAAAAGTTTATACTTCAGTTCTTCCTTTACCTGAAACAACAATAAAGCCCTCTGCCTGGCCACTTATTCTTTGAAGCTTGTAGATACCAAATATTTGAAACACCTATTCTCCAAAAAGTTTTATAGAAATAGTCCACTAAGCTTAACAGTTTGTGTAGATAGAGGCCTACATAGTTTCTTTAGGCAGATGAGGAGTTCGTTGGCAGAAGGAAAAGTCTCCATGATTGCTAGTTTATTATCACTTCCCTTGAAGACAGTTGCCAAGCAGATGAAATGGTGATACAGCTTGAGCAGCTTGCTTGTTCTGGCTGAAAGTAATTCACCACTATCCGAGCCTGCCTGTGGCGGTAACTGCACTGTGCCTTCTTCCTTCCCCACCTCTATTTAAATGCAGTGCATTGCTGTGATATCTCAAGCCCTCTATGTTTGAATGCCATTGATACAAGTAGTCTCAGGGTACACTTGCTAAGTACTCTGCCTATGAACGCTGAGGTAGTCTACAATCTGTTGTATAGAGTACACAAACTCCTTGGTCAAGACCGTATTTGTGTCTTCCAGGTTGGAAGCCAAAATGAAAGTTCAACAACCCTGCTAACAGCTTGCCCTCCCCTCTTTGTGGCTTCCCCAGGAATTAATCTTCTCTTGGTGGGTACCTCAAGAACTGTACAGCTTCTCCTCTCCTCCTCCACTGTGCTTTTATCACCAATTATAACAGAACCTGGGAAGAAAGAAAAGCCTGGGTGAAGACAACTGGCGTGTTGCAGTTGGGGTAAA
Source organism: Pampusana beccarii (assembly GCA_013399365.1). NCBI lineage: Eukaryota > Metazoa > Chordata > Aves > Columbiformes > Columbidae > Pampusana > Pampusana beccarii. Next base: position 797,998 of record VWYH01010734.1, read on the forward strand.
TTCTCAAGTGGGGTAAACAGGCATAGCTCTGTGTGGTCTGCCAGAGCTACATTCATGTGCCTTATCTGCAGATCCATCTGCAGCCTTCAGAGAGTGAAAAAGGTTCTTTCTCACATGAACAGAAGATAAAGGCCATGGCCAGCAAACTGTGTCTCCCTCCCTTCTGCCCAGCTAGGTGACAGATCCCTTTTGTCTCCACAGTAAATTAATACTTTAAGCTATCCACTGTGAAATGTTATTGAGTTTCTACTATAATGCCCGTTTTTCTATTATTGACTCATACTCAGCACATCAGAGTTTGGGAAGTCAGGAAAGGGAGGCAAGATCACGGAGGAAGCAACACAGGACAAGGTTCAGGAGTTGCTCACTAAAGACTAGATTCTGCCAATAGTTATTTAGCCTAGCTTGGCTGCACGTGAAGTAAAATCTGGCTTTGTGAAAAGTTTTGAAGCAACTTTTTTTTTCATCAGTTATATAAGCATTTCTCTGTCATACAGCTGCTTGTTGAGTAAGCAACATTTACTAGGGTGGTACTTATTCCTTTATTGTCATTATCATCTGTATGCTCGTAAAAACAGAATGGTACCATATCAGGAAGATTTTAATGCTGATGGGAACACAGTTGGATGTCAAGATTATGTAGTGAAATTCCCATATACCTGGATTACACTTTCCCATTGAACAGAAGGCAGTTTCAAACTCTGAAACAAATAGAGACACCCTACCGTAGCTTAAAATTATGAAGTAATGGGATAAATCTGAGGGATTGCCCCTAACTATATGATAATTCAGAACTTCTCACATAAATGGGAATTCTGCATAGGCAACTGAATGGATAAAATATTTAGGGGTGGGCATAAAAAGAAACGTGAATAAGAGAGCCAAATTTAATTTAGAAACAGGGAAAAGTGTGATAAAAATGGATATAGGCAGATGGAACAGACTGAAACATCTTTCTAGGGAAAGGTTAATAGTGTTAAGATGAATATCCTAAACTACTATATATTTTTAGCTCCTTAGCAGTAAATGCTAATGATTTCCAGTAGGATGGTGCTGTCGGTTTTCTCTCAAAGTTAAGTTTCTTTTAAAGAGTTTACAAGATCTAGCTTTACCAAAAGTATATTCCATCCCAGAAAATGAATAGGGAATGCTTCGTTTGTGTCAGAGAAATTCCTCACAATGTCTGCTATCCAGAGAATAAAGCACCATGACAAGACTATAGGTAAAATAACTACAAAGCTTAGTAAAATAAAAATAGGTGGATTTTTTTTTTTCATTCTCTTCACTGAGTGTGGTATCTATTTTTTTTTTTTTAAAGCAAGTACAAAAGATAACCAATAGCACTGGTGCAAGGCAGTAGAATTTGCTGATTTTGTTGTTGTTTTGAGTAAGTTTTAGTAACACAGATAAGAACTTCTCCATTTTATATTCAGCTACTCTGGGCATTGTCTATAAAACAGTGTAAAAGCCTTTCAAAGAGACAGTTGAAGCATTCTAACTGTTTGGGAGGTGAGGGGCAGTGCAGCTCCTATCTGAAAGCTGGGGGAAAACAGGTCTGCAGAAAAGCCCAAAAAAATAGGTTGACTCCTGAAAACAGTTTTGTCTTTGTCTTTCAAAGGCACTAAGTTCTACCCTCACCCCATCCTATTTGGTGTTTCTCTACTGGGAATTTAAAAAAAATTCTCCAAATTTTGCATCTGGACCTGCTGTGGACAACTAATGCAGGCAGAGCCTCTAGCATGACCATCTCAGCACAGTCTGCCTGTATTCTGGGTAAGCATGTTTTCCTTTTTTTTCTGATGCTTTGTGGTAGAATAAGCAAAGGATTTACTCCTTTGACTCAAGAAGCCTGAAAACTCCTTGATGGAAACTCGACAGCTGGTACCCCTGATGTTCCCAATGTGGCCTTACTCAAAGCAAAGTTTTTGGATTCAGCTCTGAAATTCCACAATTATTTGGCTTTTCCTAACGTGGTTCCAGAGACCAGGGCTTCTGTTCAGAAAAGCCACTCTGAAGTTAACGATGTGCCTAAAGGTAAACTTGGCCCTAAATGTTTTTCTGACTGGGGAAGGCAAATAGAAACAGCATGGAAATGCAAAGGCTTCTCTGATCAAGTGAAAACACACAGAAAACATCCTATTTTAATCTCCAATACTAGAATCCATGGATTCATATAGCTGTATTTGTGAGGAATTATTCCTCATTTACACCTGTGCATAATCTTAAAACGGATTCCAAACCAGGTATAGAAACTGTGGGCCCAGTTCACCCCTGCACTACTTTATTTTGACATCCGTATCAAACTACTGATGACAAGAGACTAAGGTGGGCACACTGAGCAAGCACCCCAATTAAGCTCTTGGATGGTGAGTTCACTGTCTCGCCTTCATTTGTGGTTTTCTTAGAGAAAAACAAGGCTGATGGAGTTTGAGATCAGCCGGTTCCTTGAAGTCTGAAAGGGTTCAGAGGAGGAGATTCTGTTTTGGTCTGCCTACATTTTGAGTTTCAGTTTTGCTTTGCTCATAAGAAGTGAGAATAAGTTTTTGAAGAGGCAAATATTGTTTTTTCCCTCTGCTTCCAATGTTTTCCCTATCCTCCCTACCCTACTCACCTTTCCCAATCAAAGAAACACCCTGCCATCACTGATCTTGTATTTTAAAATAGAGTTATAGGTTAGAGTCTGGTTTTATATAACACTACTTTTTACCTCTTTGGTAATGCAATTCTTTCCACCTTTTCAGTAACTCCAGAGTTGAGTGAACCAGACAGCAAATATCATTGTGATCACCCAAATGTGTTGCTGCCTGTCTGGAGGAATTGTTATTATAAGTACCTACTGAAAGATCACACTTCATTAAGTGCATGTATAATACACTCAAGATTATATAAATGTGCACCTATAGTAGGGGACTTCTGAACACTCAGAGAAAATGCACACATGCCTACAGAGACAATCAAAATCATCTTCTGCTTGCAATAAAATTGTGTCTAGAACTGGAAGCGATATGTCAATCAAAATCACCTGCTGCACAGAGTGAGAGAGAAGTGCCTGAAGTCTGTATTACTCAAATCACCACAGGGTAAAATGCCATTTACTTGCCTATGCTGTCCTTTGCTGCAGTGGCTAAACATCTTTCTCTCACCCTCTAGGGTGGAACAAGAAACTTTGCCAGCTGTCCCGACAGTCAGAGCTTTACCGGAGCATCATTCTCACGCCTTAGATTTCAGCAAGACAAGCTCAGAATGAATCTGCTGACTGCACATTTACACCCAAGGTAAAGAAAAAGTAGACAGAGTTCACATGCACAAAGCCACTGCGCAAAGACGTTCAGATCTTTCCAATGATCTTAATATCCTGCTGAAGAAAAGCAGTCATTTCACTGAAGGCTAAGGAAAACACATGGTGTATGTTATCTCAGATATCACTGGGATAAACACAATAAAGTTACTTACTTGGCCACCTGAATTTAATACATAAATCATAAGATAGCTTGGTTGACTTCTGATTCGTAATCTATTATAAATATTGATAAGTTTATTTATTAATATTTGTGTCACTAAGAAATGTGCATGCCTTGGAGGAAAAAAAAAATCTTACTTAGGTTTAGTTACTGTTATTTATACAAATATATGCAGATTTAAACGGTTTATGTGGATTTTAAAGATAAATTGCATCAAGTTCTCCACATACTGGAAATAAGTTACTTTGCCTGTCCTGCAGCATTACTGTTTATCTTTTCAAAGTTCACAAGGTAATTGCCTCATTATCTGTTCATCTAATTTCAGAGAGAAATGACAATCCCTAGCTGCTGAGGTCATGGCCCATCAAAAATTATACTGTCTCTAATTTTACATCTGATCTCTGGTAGATCTTAATTTGCTTATCTCAGTTCTCATATATTGACTAAATTGCTAAATTCTATTAAAATCTCCACCAGCTGCCCAAGATTTAAGGCTGAACTACTGAATTGAGACTTATTGAATTAAGACATTATTGCCAATGTGAGTCAGCAAAATAATAATTAGAATACACAGGATATATATGCCTTTTTGTTTCCTGTACGCCACTGGAATTCAATCTGAATGTGGCTCTGTACACACATACATAAAATATCCTGTCACCTCAGTTAGCATAATAAAAACATGTCCCTCTAGGTTTTTTTCCTTTGTACAGTTGCACTGACCTCAGCTGCAAAAACTTTGAGAAATAAAGGTAATATTAAAATCATTATGCAGATTTTCTTGGGTGGATAGTGTAAATATTTTTCAAGTTGTATTTTCCCATATAATGATTCAAATCGAACCATCTGAAATGTTATTCTGCTGTACTTTCCCTAGAGAGTTATAATTAATATAATATTTAGTACTCTAATATCCAAGTGTGCCTACATTCCCTGTGCAGAGAGAATGGCAGGTAGTCTGGCGATGGTCACTCTTGGCTTCAGGGTTTCTGGTTTTGGCACTACTGTCACATTTCTGTTGCTGGAGGAGAGAAGGAGTTTGCACAAGCAGACAAAACCAGTATTTAGAAAATCCCTGTTGGCCAATCATTGCTTAGTCTGGCAGGTCATTGGGAAATTTAACCTCTTCACATCCCCCTTCATCCTCCTGCTTCCTCACCAAGTAAAACTGTTGGCTTCTAGGAGGTCTCCTTTGAATAGAGATCTCCCTGAGAGTATTATCTGACTCAGCTACCACACCACACTCCTAAGTGCTATACTTTTCTACATCTTCTCTTTCCACACATCTCTTGCTTCTGACAGCAGTTGCATCTCTGCTACCATTGGGATCACAGCAGTTGACAGGACTATCAGCATAACTGAGAGGCAGTGGTAGTTGCCGGGTCATCTTTACTCCTCGCAAGTCCCTGAATTTGGAGACAAGTGTGTTGCAGCTAGATTTGTGGTCCTGATGGCTGTTGACCAGCACCTCTGCTTCACCACTTCCTCACAACAAAACTAAAGCACATCTGTAAAAGATCCCTTCCTTTCTGAAGAGCAGATTCCCAAGGTGACGTGCAACCTTGTCATTTCCTACTAGAGCACAAAGGTAGTCTTCTAAATGAAAGATGTAATAGAGAACACAGATCTTCTAAATATGCCCAGGAAAAAAAAAAAAAAGTATTCTTTACTGACAGAAAGATTTAACTTCTCATTACCATTTTTCTTACAAGGCAGAAAAATACTCGAAGTCAAATAATTTTGAGTAACACATCACCAAAGGGGTGTGTGGGGGAATGGACAAAAGATGCCTACCAGCACCTCCCACAGTGCTGTTATCGGGGTGTGCATGGAAGTCAAGAGATGATTAATCACAGGGCTGAAAGATCAGGTTTTCATAAGCAGTTTAAGATATTCTTGGTACTTCATCATCAGCTTGGTACTGTGCAGCAGAGAAGAAAGTCAGTCGTCAGAATCAATGCAGCCTGAGGTCACTCACCTCTCGTGTCTTGCTGTAGGTAGAACTTTCCTTTTGTTCTTGTAAGTCATTCTACAGTTTGTTCACAATCTGGCACTCCATAACTTTCTATCGCCTGTGCGTCTCTCTAGTGACAGCCTCAGAAGCAGCCTCACATTCAGGGTTTTCTGAAGCTTGACTTGTTTCAGGAAACTGAGATTTTGCTGTGTGCTGGTTTGGGGGACCAGAAGGGAAAATACACTGCTGTGTCAAAGTGTTATTGACCTCACATGTTGGTGCTCTGGCTCAGGCATCAAAATCCTATCACTGTGACTATACAGTAGGAAGGAACACAAAAGGAAACAACGGTTCATCTGCAAAGGATAAAAATTAATATATAAAGGCACATGGGAGGTTACTGAAATAGCACATGGTTTGATTACATCATTGAGACAATATAGTGAACTTTCTGTGGTTTTAGATATGATATGCTGTATGTCAGCTTATGTAGTGTTCTGCACATAAAAGCTTTAAGAATGGCACTAATAAACTTTGTACAAAATATAACAACTACTTTTCCCCCTTTCCCTTTCTCTCACAGTTCAAACCAGACCTAACATGAAGATAAACCAAGCTTTTAAGGGAATCATGAGGGAAGTCTCCAATAAAATTTGCATGCCACAAAGCAGAATACATGCAGAGAGCTTATCTATAAATCATCTTAAGCTTCAAGCTTTTCCTCTTGGGTCCATTCTTCAGCTACACAACATGGCTCATAATTAAAGCAAAGCAAAACGAAATTCCACATGGCATTTGTGATTCACTCTTATAAAAAGAAAAAGAGGTTCTCAGGCTCATGGAAGTCTCCTTCATTTGTGCTTGACGCTACACCATGCAGAACAATGTGTTCAAATACAAATTTGCTTTTATTCTAGACATATCTTTCATGAACACTATCTTCTAGGGCATTAGAAGAGACTCATTCCATAAAAGTATTTAATTAAAACTCATTGAATGTATGCTGACTGGGAATCAGTTTTGGTGGGGTTTTTTTGGTGGTTTTTGTTTGGTTGGTTTTGCATTTGTTTGGTTTTTGGTTTGGTTTGGTTTTCTGGTTGTCTGTTTTGGGGTTTTTTGGTTGGTTGGTTGGTTGTTTTTTTGCTTTGGTTGTTTTTTTTTTTGCAGTGTTGTTTTTTGGAGTTTTTTTTTATTTCTTCCTTCAAACTGTTTATGAGCAAGTACTTGTTTCTATTAACATATTCCTTAATAGAAGGTATTTTCCAACCAGTTTGAACATGCTATTTTTGATGTCAAACTGCTTCATTTTGTCTGCTTGCTCTTCATGATGCATAATTAGTCCTAAGTTACCAAAACATATTTGTGCTTCCTGATCAAATGTATGAAACTTTTTAAACAAAAGACAGCAAAACAATAAATAGCAAATACTGTATTAACAAACAGCAAACACTACACATCTGGTAAGAAGCATTTGATGAAAAATTATTTACACCAAGGAATCATGAATCATTCAGAACTCATGAACATTTTCAAGAGTAGCTAGCAGTTGTAACAAACAACAAATAATACAGCTAAAGAAGAGACACAGAATCAAGCAAGCCTATTTATTCAGAATTGTATCAACGAACCTACATTTACGTCATCCAGCATTTATTGTCCCACAAGGATCTTCCCCCCGCACTGCTACAAAAAGTTTTGAAATATCATCTTTCCTTTCACTCTGGCCTTAGACCATTACAAACAAACACAATGTTAAGCCTAACACAACACAATTATTCAGAATCTGCTTTTATGTTACATTAATAATGTAGTACAGGTCTGCCCAGCAATGTGCACTTTCTTTACCAAGGCGATGAGTCTGTCTGGCTGCTACCTCAGCAACCTCCTAGATAAAATTTTAGCAGTCTGCTATTTACACCAAGGGTCCAGTATAACATGCTGGTGAACACACTTTTGATTGTACCGGGAACTTGAAGAATCAGGCATGCAACTGCAGCGCCTGTTGTGAAGTGGAAGATAAAGGTGAAGAGGAGACAACATCTGGTTGTTGCTTCACTCTTAGTCCAATAGATTCTGAGGAGAGACAGAGGCTGCATATTCTTATAGGTATTTTTGTTTGTGCTTTTTCCCAATTTTTCCTTTATTTTTCACAACATAACAGGTTTTTCTGCCCTGAAATTTTGTTTTGAAAACCAGTGATTGTAAGATCATAGGGACAGGAGTTGGACTCAATGACCCTTTTGGATCCCTTCCAACTCGAGACGTTCTATGGTTCTATGAAGAATCCGTAAAAACACAAGAAAATCCATACTGAGTTCGGGAAAAGGTCTATGTAGTACCTGCCACCAGTCATACAAGAATAACTTATGCCCAAGGAATAAGTAAGGGAGGCACATACTAATGCTGGCCCAGCATTCTCTCTTAACCTCCGGTGCTACCTGCTTTAGGGGCTTCCTGAAGCAGAGATGGTGCTTTCAATATTTAATAACTGTAATTAGTGTTTCTTCCAGTAATGTGCCCAGTTCCTTTTCAAACTTCGAGAACCCTACAGCCAGGGGTTCCACAACTCAAGCACAGGCTGTGCTACAGGGCTGTTCTCTGCTTGGTTTGAACCTAGTCTGTGCTATTTTTTTTTTTATGCCCTGTAGCCCTTGTATACATAAACCTTTTATTCTTGTAAAAATAAATATTAGCTGAATTTATATAACAATATCAGATCACAAAGCATGTTGTCCATGAGATCATTGTCATCTCTGTATTATCAAAGCAAACAGTACCAGAGTAGGCTGGGTAGAGGTGACAGCAGGACCACAGCAGAGATCCTTCCTGGTGCTCTGAGGTGAGGGTTGTAACGACTGCTTTTCAGCGTTAATCGTGCTTACAGCCAAACACGGTCTCCCTAACATTGCCTCTCCCCTCAGAGCATACAAATTCCAAACGTCATTAAAATAACAACATTCATTTACCTGCCTGGGAGGAGGCCAGGCTGTCTCAGGTCCTCTCAGCAGGACCCTGGATGCCTTGCAGACTGAAAAGCACTGCAGAAGCACAGCATTCTCCTTGTAGAGAAGAGAGAGCAGAGACACCCGAGCCTCCTTGTACACGGGCACAGATCCATCTGTTAAACCCTCCGGGCAGCTGATGAAGACCAGATCCTGCGCTGCTATTACAGGTTAAAGCACCAGCTATGAAGCAGTCCAGACCCTGAAAAGCCTTCCCTAGGTAATTCAACTGAATAAAGGTAACCTACACACAGGACTCATCTATCAAAACCTGAATAGGTGTGAATCCTTCAGGGCTGGGTCAGCATACCCCTCCATGTGCCAAGACTGCCAGACATGTCCTCTGACGATATGAAGTAGCAACTAAGGTTATTCAGCCTCAGATCTGATTGGAAAACTTCCAACGTTAGGTTTATCAAAATCCACAAAGTGCCATTGTTTGAAATGAAACGCCTCCCAGAAACATAGAGCTGGCTGCAGCATATTCAGGATGCTGTCAATGGCCAGAGCAAAAGAGGTCAAGCAAAAAACACCCCCACAGAAGAGCCAGTAACCTTACAATTTGGCCATGGGAAAGACCTAGGTATTTGCCCCGGTTCTGAATTGGGGAAGAGACTTAGTAGCCATCATATTGCCTGCTCTGTTGCTGGCAATTGCTTTTCATGAGATGCTGAGAAGTTTTGGTTAAAAGGACAGCAAGAGGGTCAAGACCAAGTAAGAAAATCAAGTAATAACTGGCATGTGCATTAAGTCATTCAGGTTTAAATACTTCTTTATTCTTTGGAAAAAAACAGCACTTTTCTATGTAGGTTTTAACTAGTTAATATATTCCTAATTCCAGTTAAGATATTCCCAAATAAATGTAAGTCATGCTAGTCTTAATGCTATATATTAAATAAAGCAGCTCCCACTATGCACACATTTTATAATATTGCTGAAAAAGTGTGAGGAAACGGAGATCCTACCAAGCATCATTATATCCCCTTGATGAGGTGTCTCCTATTTAATTTCTGTAGCATCCTAGTGCTGGAAATGTTATTGCTCTGATTAGGCCTGTTTACATGTTAGCCATTTTCTGCAGATCTAAAGAGGAACGCGTTTTGGAAATCTATGATTAAAGCTATTTGCTTTAACTTAGATGTTGATACTACTTGTGATGTAGTTCCTGCCATAATTCTAAGGTATTCCCTGCAGAGATAAATCTGGAGGAAATGAGTATTTTATTCAGAGCTTGCCACAGAAAATTACAAATGCAGAAAAATCAATCTTTATAGCTTAAACTATATGAATAGTGCAGCAACCTAATTCTATACAGTTGTGTGGAATTTGTTTTTATGTAGATTGCACTTCATCTCATTAACTACCATCATATAAACAACATCATTAGTATTCTGAAAGATTGTCCTTAATAAAACAAGTATGTAATATTATGCTGCTTTGTCTGTGCCTAGAAATCACTATCATTTTTATTTTATATGGGAGTGGAACTATGGCTGCCATATTACTATACTAGGACCAGATTCTGCTGCTGCCTTGCTCTTGAAAACAGTCCCACTAGCCTGGCTGCAAATTACAAACAAAAGATTTTGCACTTGGAAAAATATCGCTTTGGTCAGAAGGAAAGAATAACTAAAATTTTTACTACTGTCTCTGAAGCTAAAAGGCATTTTAGTGCCCAGGCAAGTTCTTCTGCTCTTTGGGGCAGGTGAAACCAGATAAATCAATTGCATAAATTCAGCAGCTCTTCTCAGCCAATTCACATGAGCAAGGTCCATCCCACTAACTGGAAGCCAGAAAATCGTGCTCTGTGTCTGCACAGAACTAATTGGCTTGCAGCAAGTTTCATCTCTGAAGTCTCATAAATCTAGGTTTACTATGTTTGTGAAGCTACAGACCTCCCAGTTTGTACTCTAATTATGTTTTGTTATTGTTATTTTCAGCTTATTCTTGCTATGAATGTTTTTGTATCACTTGAAATTGATGCTAATACTCTTTGACATACAGCCTGACATATATTAAGAATGCAGAAAATGATGACAGAACTAATTAAAAATCCATCTGTTCAGTTAATTTAGAGGTGTGCCAAACAGTTCAAATGAGACTTGGTCAGCAGCAAATCACATCCACCTGTACCATTTGCTTAGCAGTTACTGTTCTGAGGAATGTTATTTCCTTAGAAACACTCCTACTATTAAGTTCAGAGACTGCACGCTGAGCTGTGAGAGCGTGAAAAACACAGCTATTACTCTTGAACAGAAATACTACACATAAAAATGTAGTATGAGCCTGGTAAATGAAAAAAAACACATATGACAAAATGCTGTATATCATGTTGACTCACTCCATTAATTGTAATGACTGTGCCTCCCAGACACAGAACAATCACATCAGTATTACCTATAGAGATATTGCAGCTCTCTATACAGGAAAAATTTCTCCCTTAATGTCAATGGTCTGTGCTTTTCTCTCCTGTAAGCCCATCAAAGTTAATAGAGTTGTACCAAGAATACATTTGGTCCCATCTGATTATGGCACACTGAACATGCTATCTTATACCCTGGCTGCCATGTTATTGCTTTACATGCAAAAAAATAATAATTCAAAAAGTATTCAACTGGCAAGCTAGCTTTTTTTTTTTTTTCTTTGAAAAATAAAATAAAATAGGCATGTTTCAGTCTGGTGAGCAGTGGTCTGTCATGTGGCAGACATATTATCACAGATTAGGTATATTTCCTCTGTACCAAAGAAATTTTGCCAAAATAAGAAAATCGTCTATAAGTAAAATAAGCTACTCAGCATTTTCTTCTTCCTTGTTCTGCAGTCAGCCTCCCTCCAGCATGTACCACCTGTATTTGGATGCCAGACCCCAGAGACAGCAGTGCCCACACACTCCCACACTCACAGGGACTCCCTTAGCTGGTCACTTCGACTTTTGAAAGCTCCAACCAGTGGATAACTTTAAAGAGTTCAAAGCAGACAGCTTCAACAGAAAGCAAAGCAGAGAGCAGCCACCTGCTTTTAGCATGGAGCTAGCAAAACAGGCATAAAGGAACAAGAAAACAGCAGCTTCAATGACATGAACCAAGTATTTCTCACCAGCTTTTTTTTTTTGCCATTTTTTGTGCTCGTTATGATTTCAGGTCAGTATTTTTATTACTGTTTCCTAATTTCTACTTTTGGTTAACACCAAGCATCCTTCCAGTATGCTTGGGAATCTAATAAGCAATGAGGAAATGAATGAGCAAGTACAAAGACACTACAAGCTGCAGTAGAGCCAGAACCACAACCTTAGGGTACCACCGTCCATGGACAGGCATGGAGTCATTCATGGGGCAACTTGTATGTTATCTCCCTAAACACGGACGTTATGAAGGATCTTCGTAGATGCACACTGTTCGGCATGTTTTTCTACATTGGTACAACCAAGAGAATGAGCACCACATCAGAGAAGCTGTAGGGAAGGAGGAGGCAGAGAGAAAAGCTGGCTGAGGACCACAATGTCAGTGTGGACAAACACATCCCAGAATGCTTGGAGCAAGGGATGGAAGAACCCTTTTACTGACAGAGAGAGATTTAGAGACTTAAACTCATGATTTAGCAATGTCAGGGAACACATTAAGAGAAAAGTGAGCAAGAGAGATGAGCAAAAGTGTTGGTCAAACAAAACTGAGTGACTAGAAGTGTTCAGTTACATTTCTGTGGTACTATCTTCCGAAAAAATTCTCCCTTCCTAAAAAAAATACAATCAGTAAGCAATATATTATGATGCTTTCCCTCAACAATAGCATTTCTGTCATTTCTCATCAACTCTAGAAAAAGATTTGCATTATGACAAATCTATAGTATCTAAGTCTTCTGGGGGAAATTAGCATGCCATTATAATTCGTGTTAATATTTGGTTTATTTCCCTGACAAATATTTGCTGTTTTGTTTTTGAACATGTGAGATAAATTGAATCGTATAAATTGTATGGGTCTTGAATTGTTTTGTTGCTTTCAGGTAACTTTCATAATAACTTCTATAATCTAGAAACCCTGTATCTGAAATACCTACTCTAAAGTTGTGAATCTGAAGGGCTGCACTCCTAATGGTCCCAGGTTCCACATTCCTTGAGCTCAGAGCATTGTGCAGGGAGTTGATGTCTAATAGAATTTGAATGTTTCCCTCACAGAAAAGCAACACCCATATTCACTTCTAGGAAGAGGTGCCATTCAGTGAAGCACTACTCGAGAAAAAGTTATCAAATATTTAGGTCTACCTTAATGCATTGTCTGAGAATATTTCCTACAATCACAGTCAGGTCAAGGCCATCCACACCTCATCTGATCTCAAATGCCATTTGCAAGGGTTTCCAGGTCTGCATGCCAAGACCACTGAATTCTGACATCATCTGGAACCCACACAGAGAAGCCCTAAGACTGACAAAGCTGCACTTATCACTATTTTAGCCCACACAGTGTTGGTAGATTTACAGAGTGGTTGTAAACCCATGAAACATTCTCAAAAGACAAATTCAAGCCAGTTGAGTGAAGAATTGAGCTTGGGGTTCATTTAGCATATTATTTTCTGCAAATTGTTTCAACTTTTTTTAATTATCCACAAAAAGTTATTTCTCCTAAATTGGTGGAAGGTACCTTGCATTTTTTGGAGCACAGTAATGTATTCATATGTTTACCCTTTGTACATTGTTGACGTTGCTTCACAGTTCTACACCCCACAATGGGCTGAAATCCAAGTTCCCCATTTTGTCTCTCAATGTATTTATACAGTACAGCCTAAAAAAAATCTTGATGTTACTGATATTAAATGTTAGATCCAATTTAACATTTACTCTCTGAAACATATTTATAGCAGCAAATGGGTTTTTTTTCTCTTCATTTAGGCAACATTTTGCCTAATGAGCTAAAACTTACTGAGTCATTTTATTTTACTGAATGAAGATACTTGCATGCAACGAGAGTTATCATGTTAAAAGGGTAAGCCTGGAAAGCAAGGTTAACTGAGCCAAGAACTTCTATGTGCATAGCAGTGTAATTTAGCATTTGGTCAGTGGATATGTGGTCAAAGCAAGTTACCTATTGGAGAGATTGGAAACAGTGGTGAGGCAGGAAAAGCAGAAACAGAGTGCTGCATATTTTCACTTATACCTTCTTATGTTTCTTTCCTAGCACCTACATTCTTGAGTGTAGCACATAGAGTATATCGAATTACAACCAGATTTTTTTTTTTTTTTCCTTAAATTCTCTCTCCAATTCTGGTGTCCCCTTGCTAAAAAGCATAATTAAAATTGAGACGGACAGAGAAGTACAGAGAGATACAGAGAAATACACTGAAGGTCCAGATAAAAGGTCCTTCAGTGAAAGAGCTGCATCAGTTTATACCAATTGAAATAAATATAAGACATGGGTTCACAACACAACCTTCTCTCCTTTGCAGGAAAAGAAAAGAGTTAAGGAGGTGGCTGTTAGTCAGATAAGGGCCAATACCTGGAAGCTGATGCTCAGCAGATTTGAACTAAGATGCTCCTTGAAAATGGATCAAATACTGGAACAAATTTCAAGGAGAGGTAACTTCACCCTCACCTGTTGTCAGTGTAGAACATCGTTGCTCATAGGGGTGCCTGGAGGCACCCCACAGTGCCAACCACCCTCCTGAAAGTAAGCAGGCCACCTCCACACTACATGCCGCTGCCCTGGAAGCACAACTCAGCATCCTGCTGCTGCAGGGCAGACTCACCTACAACAGTTTCAAAGCACAGCTATGGCAAACTCCAGCCTCTGCTCAACAAAGCAACATATCTTTCATCAAGCACAAGTTATTCAGCTCAGTACAGCAAAAGGAAACTAGTCAAAATACAATACTCCGATATGCAGAGGTCGGGCAGCAGGGCTTCCCGTTAGCCTCAGTGCACAGCTAATACCTACCATATGCTGGCTCCTTCACAGAAGTGTGCCCTCTGGTACAGCAAAATACTAATGTCATCCTACCACTTCCATACTGGATTAGAGTCCAAGTGTTTCTGACACTTCATAAACTATATATAGGGTTATACAGATTTCACAGCCTGCAAAACAGTTTAATAGCTTGCCCAAAGTCATGTCTAAACGAAGAATTTACAAGAAAGCATCTTAATCCCAATGTGGAGAAGTCAACCCTAAAACTGTGATGTCCTGATTATAATATAGGAAAGCTAAACAGGCAGAGGGGATGAGCAAGCCAATTCCTTGAGACTTGTCTGCTGAGGCTTTCCCTCTGGGTGAATTTCTGCCCAATTCTTTCTGCTCTGTAGACTACTTAAGTGAGAGGGGGAGTCAGGGACAACCTGACTGCAGATGTAGATTTTATTTTGTTTTTAAAGATGGTAGAAAATTAGGAGCTTGAGAACACTAGGGCCAGATCCATAAGGGGTGGAAGTTTGCCATAATTGCTGACTTGGAAAGCTATAACATTGACAAATTAAAGTCTGAAGTGGGAGGTTTTTCAATTCACTACAACATGAAAAAGACAGTTCATCTTCTGTGCTGAGGAGACATTCAACTTTGGGCCAGTTTATTTTCTTACAAAAGCCCAGAATAAACCGTCACTAACCACAGCCAGGTGCAAACTTTACATAGTTGCATAACATTTGGGTTCCAGGGTTTGACATGACCGAAGGAGAAGACTAACAAAACTTAGATCTTGTTTCAAGCTGAAACAACTTTGTATTTAAGTTTGGGCAAGACACTTGAAACACAAATGTTGGTCCTTGGTAGCTAAGCTAGGCTCCTAGTCAGTGTCCTGTGGATTCAAGGTTAGACGTAAACCCAAACTGATACTGTTAATTTTTCCAAGTAACACATTATAAATCTTAACAACTTTGTGAGTTAGGGCCTCAGATGTTTGCTTAAAGTATTCTGGGATCCTCGGTATATTGATGCCAGGGAAGTGTACCATACCACTTTTTACTCCCATCTTGGTAGTACTTAAACTTGCGTTTAAGTGCTGTATATATCCCCTGATGCTCATATTGTTAAATATTCAGCCTGATCAAATGTTCTTTAGACAGATAATGGATCATTTCACAGTGGTGTTTAGATCAGACAAATTAACACCACCAGATTACAGTCCAAAATGATTTTTATATGTGAATTCCTGCCCATATTCAAACCTATTACAGAGACAAATTTGATCATCCTCCTGTTTCATTGCTGTAAAAATATGCATTTCATTTT
This sequence comes from Pampusana beccarii, assembly GCA_013399365.1. Lineage (NCBI taxonomy): Eukaryota > Metazoa > Chordata > Aves > Columbiformes > Columbidae > Pampusana > Pampusana beccarii. Next base: position 813,626 of record VWYH01010734.1, read on the forward strand.
TGTCTTACTGGAAGTTTTCATCAAGAAGCAACTCTCGAACCAAGGATTCCCAAACCTTTGACCAATAGGCTTCTGCTTACCCTCAGAATGTCCCATGGGCCACAATGCAGCCTCATCATCCAAGTTTTAATTAAAAAAAATCCTGCTGGCTTTGTTAGAGCAACAGTGATATGAGTAAGATCAATTGCATTAGTATTTTTAACAGCTTTCAGGATTTTGCTCCTGAAAGATAGGGAGAGTAGTTTTTGCCCAATGCAGGGTGAGTTTCCCTGGTTTTATGTTCCATCTTCATACTAGTCCTTGTGCTCCTTTCCTTTTCCCTTCTTTTTTTCAACAAATATTACAGCAAAGAGCTACACAGCAGTGGTTCCCAACCAAAAAGGTTGCCCATGCAAAATTCTTCAGGTACTCTTCAGATACCCCCACCCTTTTTTCCTCTTGCCAATTCTCATGTACTTAAGATTAAAGTGTGATTTTTTTTTCCTTTGAAGAAGAGATGAATGTGTTTTCCCACTTTACTAATTACAACATGATATATGAGGCAGAAAGCCTTGCAAGAGGTAGCACAGCATGCAAGTGCAGATGAATAATAATTAGGCTCACATGTTTTAGAAATTAAGATTTTTATTAGAAGGTTGTTACTGAAAAGTTTTAGTGCTGTGTGTAAGTGCAGTGAATATAAGTGGGAGTTTTTCGTGTGGGGGTTTTTTGTTTTTGTTTTTTAAAATCCAATCAACCAAGTCCTGCTTATAATGTAGGGGTCTCAACTAACTCTCAGTAAATTCAAAGACTTCCACTGACTTCAAAGGGAGCAGACTCAAGCCCTAGAAAAAGGATTTGTAAAAGTGATTAGTGTCAGGGCTTTGTTTTAAATTGTAACTAACCAAAAAAAAAAAAAAAAAGGGTTTATTATAAAATTTAATATGCACTTGGGAATATTAATTTCTCTTCCAGTTACTGTAAGACAGTCATAAGACCCTCAACGCCAAGGGAGAAAGAAGAGTCCTGTCACTTTGTTACAACCCACCCTTTCTTCATTGTTACGTAAGTTTGTTCTGTCTTTCAGTGATAGAATAGCATTTATGTTACCGAAGTGTACATTTCCAGGGACATATTGGGACTGAAGCCCTAGAAAGATGATTAACTGGATTACGCAAACCCATCTTTTCCAGCAGGACGAAAGACAGTATGTATTCTTAGCTTCACCCATTTAACCTTAAAAAAAGCCATACCTAACATGGCTGTCCTCAAGTGAAGTCCCTATAATAAATGTCCTTTTTTCCTTCAGCTCAGTATTTCCATGAATTATGAAGCTATTCAGCATGGCAGAAGGTTGACTATACCAACCAGGAGCACTGGAGACTCTTGGTCTGGCTGTGTTGATCCAAGTTGCCCTTCTGGCTTTAGGGTGCCAGTTCTCTGAATCAGTTACTTCATCTAGTTGGACTTAGTTAAGAACAGTAACCTCATCATACCTATTTCAGGCACCGCATCTCTTATGTCCCCATTCTTTTTCAGTCTTTTACAGATCCAGCTCAAGCCACACTATTAAATTAATCTCCTTATCCCACACCCAGATCTGTACCCACAGGGAAATATACAGGTCCCCATAAAGATTACAAGGTTCACCAACAGTGAGTAGATTCTAGGACTAGGGACTCCAATATTTTTCATTGCTTTAAGCCAAGCCTACTTTTTAGCATTAAAGAAATGGTTGCCTGGAAGTTTCTTTACTAAAAGACAAAGTGTGGGATTTGGGTTCAGCTTAAATACCTAGAAGTGTCACTCTGTGGAGTTGACTAGAGACCTACAGTCACAATTTAAAAGGACCCATATGCCCGGCAATGCCGAGCAGCAGGCAAGGTAAAATGCCTGCACCTGAACATGCTGGTGATGCCCACAGCTTTAAATATGCTCTTGTTGTAAAATCAAGTTAGCGTACCAGTGCTCAAATGCATTTCTTCTTAATAAGATCTTGAGAAACAGCATGACACTGACAAGTATGCTGACATACAAGAGCTTTCTACCCACCGCTTCTTCATCAGGAGGTATTTAACTCTGTTGGGAATCAACAGGGCTTCTCCATATCTGTTTGCAGTAGGTTAACTATTGATTTTAACTGCTTAAAGTTTAACAGAGCTTTAGTAAATTTCTTATCTATTAAGCATAATCATTATTGGTTCTATGGGTTCTGTTAAAACATAACAGTGGCCAGATGTCCCAGTCAATACCTACATACTGTTTTCAATGAACTCACTTCTGGGGGAAAAAAAAAAAGAAAAAACAAAACACACACACCACAAAACACAAACACACAATAACCAACAACAACCGCCAAACAAACTATGGAACAAATCACTGGATGTTTATTTTGCTAGTCCATGTCTTGACTGCTTTTGCAACTGACCAAATGAATTTTTAAAACAATGTAACACAGACGCAAACTTATCATTAAAATTCAGGAGGAGTCTAGTAGCATTAACCACTTAAGGTTGCACTAGACATACAAAGTAATGCAAAAACCAATAGTCTCTTTTAGTTCGTTCCTGGTTTCATTTTCTCAAAAGATTATGGTGTACACATTTGTTTGTACTCCATTGTGGATCCTTCTGACTTCTGAGCTTACTAAGAAGAATTAAAAAATAGTGTTACTCATTGCAGCAGCTCTACTAATAAAAGGAAATAAAAGATTTGCTCAGTGTGTCAAATGTCTGCATGGCATAAGGGAAGAGAATCTTAATTTTAAAAGACTCAGTTCCAAAGTATTTTTTATTTTTTAAGATACCACATTTCTTTGCTGATTTTCATTGAAATTATTCTCTGTTACAAAGACGGGGAAAAAAAAACATCCTTTTCTCTCATTCAGGACCACATCAGCTCTGTCAAAGATCTTTCTTATAGCTTATTTCAGCCAATGAAAGTGTGGCCTGCCAGTTTCACATCAACCTTATCACAGCTGGTACAAATCATTCCTGTCTATCACAGCTGCAATAAACCTCAGTTATGCCCTGAAATCTAGAGAGAATGCTTTAATCATTTTACTGGTTTCTGCTGGTGTTCTGGCACTGCAGAACTATTAAGAAAAGTTCTACAACTAGGTCAGATGTATTGTTGGCATAATAAATCAGTTTGTTTAAAACCTGATTTTATACTATTAAGAAAGTGCTAATGGTACATACTTCAAACTTCAGTATTTAAAAAGCAACTTCTTCCTATTTTTCTCATTTCCTTTCCTTTTGCCAGATCATACACATCTTGAGTTCAGTGATGCAAATCCCCATAGGCTGCTCCGTAATTGCATAACACATCCTCTATTTTGAGGAGTTACTTGAATGAAATATAACATAACCCTAACCTAGATTTTAAAATAGCTAGTTTCCAGAAGACTATTGTATTCATAGGTAGAATGGGTGATACGTTTAATTTAGTTTATGCCTTCTGTATTTGCCAACACAATTTATCTATTCAAGTTTTTGGAATGGCATTTTTAACTGCATGAGTAAAAAAAAATCCAATTTTGTACCTACAGTGCATTTTGCAAGTGAAAGAGGTGCCAATTTGGTTTATAAGCCTGGAGGCAAACATTACCCCAGTTAAAACACAGACAATATGCTTGTGTAAGTTACATGGAAAAGTTCATGTTGCCAGCATAAGAAATTAACTGTCATGGAATACCCATTTCTTCAGTATACCAAGGACAGAAAGAAGTGCAGAAGTCAAGAGCCATAAAGCAGACAGTAAATCACAAACCAAATGATTTAACAAAGAAAAAAATGCACAACCTTTTTTTAGATATGAGTTACTAAGGTTTTGGTGGCAAATGCATCAGACACATGTTCCAGTAAATCCATTTTGCCATAGTAAGAAAACGGACAAAATGAGAACTAGTTTTACTGGTTGAAGGTCTCCTTTAATTCTCTAAGGGTATGATTAGGCATTAATATTTCTCTTTTTTTGTTATGATTTGTATACATTTTATCTGTTCTGCCACTGGGTTTCTTAGTTGTTGTCTTATATACATTTTTATGTTCATTTTATCAGGCACTGAAGTGAATGAAATGATAAAAGTTCCATTCTCCCATGTTATCTGCAGGGAAGTTGGCCATACTGCACAGAACAGAGAGCCAAAAAGTCAAGCTAATAGAGCAGACGCCATCATTCAAAGCTCAGAAACTATCACGTTTTTTTAATAGACTTTCATCTTGAAACAAAAACTCAGTTCTTGTATTACCTTCTGAGGAGTTCAGAATGGGTGTAGAATGTTTGTCTGCAGCTTGGAAACCACAGTCGGTGTACTAAAAATGTGGAAACTGCTTATCTGAAATGGATTATAGCTTTCTATGACAGATCCAGGAGGCAACAAGAGAACATTGCATTAACTCCTGTTAATGTAGCACAATAATTATTAATACAGCACAGCCTACTGTTTTCATGATAATGGTTCTTTCACTTTGATTTACACAATTTTAAAACTAAAACATTTATTTTGCTAAATATATGAATAGAAATTTCAAATTAGTATTCCTAAATAAACGAACTAACAAGAGGGAAATAAAAGGACCCATCAAATTCTTCTGGTTACCAGAGGAAAACAAAGCATGGTAGACTTGACTAAGATAGAAAAAAAAGACCAACTTCTTTATTTGGTAGGTTGCACTCTGAAAGAAACTGATTAGATCTGAATTTAGAAAACTCCTATTGGAGCTGAAGGTGAAGGATGTGAACTGGTTGTTGTGGTATGACAGTTGAATGTTGCAACTATGGCAGCCTACTTAAGTCTTTCTCAAAGGTAAAGCTTCCAAAGGTCATAATACTTGTGGGGTGTTTTTTCGTGGACTGTTTTTCTCAGAAAAACACACACACAAAACCAGCACACAAGCCCCTTGAGTAATGATACCTATCAAGGTCATAGAAGTTACTGGAGGAAATGTGGGACAGGCCAAAGATGTTTCTGAGGAAAGGTTCCACAGAAATATTTATGATGGGTTTCTTTGACGAACATCCAGTTCTACACACTTTTTTTTTTTTTTAGGTAAAGACAAACATAAGACCAAAATAAATACATGAAAAAAATGATATTTAACTGATGCATGAATAAGGCATGTAAAAATTTTAAGCCAGGCTGAGACACTAATTCCCCTTACAAAAGGAAACCAGACTGCAGGCATAAGAAAAATGACTGTCAGTAGTGGAAAAAGGCATTCGTAGGCCCATTGACAAGCTTTTGCAAATACACTATTGAATTAATAGGCTTTTTCTTTTCACTAGCTCCTATGACTGGATAACTTGTGGGTGCACACCAACAGACATGCATTTTTGTTGTTGTTTCTAAACAAAACCATATAACAATAAGTTTTTTATCTCCCTTTCCACCCCCTTCCACCTGTTCTGATTCCATTATAAAAAATATCACATACTTTTTTTTAATCATGCCACCAGTTCCAGGAATCAAAACTGTTTGCTCAGAACTGAGACAAGATCAGGCATATTTTCTCTTGCATCCTAAATTTTAAAGCATTTTAAAGACAGCCAGATGGAAGATGAGGCATATAAATTAGATGATCTTTGGCCTGTTTCAGAAAACAGTGACTCAATCTATCATAGGGCAGCTCTCCAGATTATTTATTGGGATGCTTGTCTCCTAACAGAAACGTCAGTGAGCTTCTAATTGCATTAGGTTGAGTTAAAAGGAAGTTCCAGGTTGGCTCGAGAGAGAAGGCAGCTGCAGTCTGCTCTGCATTTAGCAACCATGAGCCACGAAAGAAAGAATATATGCTCATATCTGTCTCCCAAGAGAGGCAATAAAATGCTTTAGTGACCATTAATGCTGATTACCTCTCACTTTAAGGAGGCACTGGTTACAGCAAATGTAGCTGACGTGCTTATCACCAAAGGTAGCTTTCCTCTGCATCCCTGCTGCAGATCGGTGCCGCCTCTCCCAAAGGCAGCACAACCACCCTCCTTGTGCACTAATGCAGACCCACACATTTCCCCTTCTTGGCTCTCATTTCCACCTCCTTGGAAGCCAGGCCAGCATCTCCCAGCACAGTGGCCTGGAAAGTTTGTTGGGCAAGTCAGGGGTGCAGGACAGGCACCCTGCGGCACTGCGCCTGCCAGGGTTGCATGGCCTACTGTGGGAAGCTGAGCTGAAGGGAGCCTTGCTATAAGGCACAAGCCACTCCAGCAGCCTGGCACCACCCCCAATACCCACTCAATGGTCTCCACCGCACACTACTAGAAAGACAGGTGCCATGAGACTTGAAGTATTGAGTTATGTATCAGACACAATCATTAAGTAACCAGCAATAAGCAAAAGAAATACTTCATCTCCAGAACATATAAACCTCTCTCAAACATTATTGGCAATTGATTAAATCCTACCCTCTCTCCTCAAATAAACCAGGTGAAGATTTGGAGTTTTATTCCAGTATGAAAATCTACAAGAGAAAACAGACAAGCATAAATATTGCCTGCAAATCCCTGACATGCCAAGAGTAGCTCCTGGGACTGTGAGTAGCTCATATTGAGCCGCCCAAATAAACTGAGTCATCCTCTCTCTAGACACTGTTACCTAATTCAGCCTGCATGATTTGACCTTGGAGTTCATAAAAGTACATTGGAAAAGAAAAGATCTCAGAGAGCCTATAAACCTAAGAGAAAATTTCTGAAAGTTTTGAAGATAAATTGCCTTTTTCTCTCTGGAGAAGAAATAGATCAGTTTTTGAGAGTCTTGCTTTTGCACACTTGCTATCACACTAACTTCTTGCTTTACTTATGGATGTACATGTGCAGGTATACAGCATATGTTTTACTAGTGAATATCGCTATGTCTTAAATATGCTGACCCTATCTGCAGCACTAAACTGTGACACAGTACAGGGTGATTTAGCACCAAAAGGGTGGGCAGAGCACTGGGAGGTTGACATGGCTGAGCGCATGATGTACAACACCACAAGTAAGATTCAAATGATCCATTTGCAATCTAAAAATGCTTCCTTCAGCATGAAATATTTATCCCTTAATTGAATTTATAAAATGGTTAATTCTCTGCATAACCTCTAGCAGCTTGCTTTTAAAATATCTCTACAGCTGAAATACACAGCCACATGATTAGGCAAATCAACATTCATTCCTATTCACCACAAATCTCAGCATCACCTGTCTCACCCCTACTCCTCCTACCTCTAGTCAATAGGGTTCAGCTGAAAGGGGGCCTATAACATCTTTAGGGTATTAACATTTTGGGATTCTTTTCTGCCATTACAAAATTTATGTTTTGTCTTGCTGTAGCTGGTTGTAACTACATAGCCCTGAATTACCAGGTGTTGTCTGACTAAAAATTTCCAGCCTAAGTAAAACAAAAAGCTAGACAGAGAGCTTGTTTTACGTAATGTCAGGAAAGGATGGCAGGACAGTGTTATATACCATTTGGTATATGTATAGCCTTTTGCTTTAACTTGACACAGGCCAGACTTCTGTGTTTTCTGGAATACAGATGTATAAATAACATTCAGGGCTAGGAATACTTTATACTAACTAGCTAACAGTTCATAATCAGTTTAAATGAGAGCACATCCCACCTGGTTTGGATTAGCTTTTTGGTAAGCAAACTTTCAATGCACAGAAAGGGATATCTGGAATCCTACTAATAACTAATGCAAAAGCTATAAAGCAGTTCCTCTGTTGGCATGCTTCATAAAAGGTTCCCAACTTTGAGGTTGTTACATTTAATGCCAGCATCCAGTGCTACATTTTTACCTGTAAATTTTGGTTCTATGAGAGCATGTTCTCTCTATTCCTCTTTCAGTAACTGTATCTGATCTTCAAGAGTGTCACAATAATATACAGCTACACTTAGCTTAAGGAGAATCAGGAAACTTCAAGTTGTGTATAAAGACAGTATCACCTTTTTCCTGTAGGTCCATTGAAGTCAGGTCGCAGTGCAAAAACTATAACAATAACTGGAAAAACAACTATTACCTTCTGAAGGAAGACAGAATCCCAGCAATAAACCAAACATTACCCAGCTGGTGTACTACGGAAAACCAGAGTAGTGTTTTTATCCAAATAATGCAATTATCAAAACCTGATGCCAGACCCACAGAGCTAGGAAGACAGAGAACAGCACAAGCATTTATAATGTTCTCTCAGGCATATGCATATCAAAGTTCAGAGGATGTGCAGGTGTGATCTATCAAGGCTGTCTGTAGTTAAAGCCTGTTGAGCAACTTCAGCAATTGCTGCTAGGTATCTCTCAACTTCTGAGTGTTCTTTTTTTGAGTATTCATGGAGTTTCTTATTTATCTGAATTTCACTGGTCTCTGCATAGCCATAGAGAAAATATTCTAATTTCTGTAAGTCTCACAAATCCAAATACTTAATCCTATACTAAGTAGAGTTTATGTCTTATGTTAAAAAAAAAAAAAAATATAAGTTACCTGTGAGGATTTTAGATGAGAACCATCTTGAGGAAGATAGTGTTTGGGTCATCCTTCTAAAGGGCAGATATGACTTAGTTCTCCTTAACTGACATTAAATACATAGGGGTCTCTTGTCTGACCTTGAGCTTCTGCAATGATAGCAATTATGCAGTCTTTCCTAACAGTTTGTTCATTGTCAATTTTGCTTTGTACTAGAAAGTTTTCCCTAATATCAAAGCTATATTTTCCCCTCCTTGCTTGAAGCCTTTAACTTCTTATCATCCTCTGTAGATTAATCATCCATGACTGTTACATGCTTAATATAGAAATTATATCTCCCCTTGATCATCTTATTTCTTGACCGGACATGCTCAATTCTGATTTTCTCCTTGTACATTCTTATTTTCCAGACCATTTCCTAACACTTTGCTATCTCTAAATTTTCTTCAATTTGTCTGTCTTTCAGAAAATGTGGCACCCATAATCAAGTGAGGAACTCTGTGAGTGCGATGGATTCTACTTGTAAAAGTGACAGTGTGGCATAATATCACTCTTGCTTTTCATATTATGCTGACACAGTGTTCACATGTTGTTTTGATCCATTATCATCCTCACTGCTCAAACATCTTTTCACTGTGCATCTTATGGCTGATTGAAACTTGAAAGGTATCAAATGTACACTGTAGGTAGAGCTGTCAGAGCAACTGGTTGTCAGGATTTGATTCTAGAGAGAGCACACTGTCTCTGTCTTAAAATGACTTGAAAAGGTGATGGAAAAATAAGTTGGTTCATCAAGAACCATGAAGGTGTGGGAAGCCTGCCAGTTATGAGGTTATTTAGGAACAATGTAGAAAAGAAAACTGAAGAAGGAAGGGAAAAAAAAAAGGGGGGGCAAAGTTTAAATAAACCAGGTAAAAATTCAAAATTAATTTTTGAAATAGGATACAAATTGTATGGGCTTATTAGGTTAATTATATCTTCCCCAGAATTTCCATCCAAATATGCCAACATCACTGCTCACTCATGATGTATTTACATATATAAGTAAGTATGATTGTTCCTCTAGAGTTCAGAGTACAGGTGCCTGTAAAATAAATGTCAAACACGGCATGGGAGACATTCATATTTATTTTCTCTCAATTTCTATATTTTTAGGTTCTCATATTTTTGGTATTAAATCACAGTCTTGTAAACTGAACCAGTTTATGAGGGTTCTAACCAAGGAATTTAAGGTTATGTTGAATAAATATATATGTCAGTTATATCCACAGAGCCTACGTTTTCTTCAGGTTACTCTCTCAGTGACACCAAGCAAAATTTACAGCTGCAACTAAGTCAATAAGTCTTGTTGATGTGCAATGGAGCCCAGCCCTAGCAGAATATTAGGAGAATAAAGCAGTTTTGGTGGTGGTGTTGTTGTTAGTGAAGTTAACAGAGACTTCAATGCAAAGATCTGAACTCAAATGAAGGGAAGAAGACGGAGCATTTTAGGCTCCATTTTTCAAAACAAAATGCACTTAAAGATTTTGTTTTACCTAACCTTAGTTTTTAGCCTGTATCTCAGATTACTTAACAAATAGCCATATTTAAGTCTTTCTCTCAAAGTCTGCTAAACTCCAACTTGGTTTGCATTGTTTCTGAATTCAGTCCTCATTCTGTTCTCTATATTTCAGCAAGATGCTGCTGAAATTCAGATACTGTGGGTTTTTCTCTAAATATTGTCTTCAACAATATTCTTTAATCAACAATTCAGTGTTGATTAAACAGACAGGTATGCATGCCTAAAGCTGTTTCAAGACACTCAGTATCTTATTTTTGATGAGGTCGTGGGATAGCTCAAAATCATGTGCACACATCTTTAATGTTCTAATAGTTCATTGCAGAAAGTTCTTGCATCTCTCTCAAAAGTTATATTGGCACTATTAAGCAACTACAGTCATCTTCTGTTCTAATGCAGGATCAAGTGTGACAGGTTTGCAGTCACAGTATATTGTTTTTCTTCTGTCAAAGCCCTCTATACAGCACACCTGGAAGCAAGGTCTTTTCTCTGATGAGCAACAGAAACTTCGAACTCCCAGGTGTCCCACGTGTTCCCAAGGGTCATTTCTTCCCTTGGAGGCAAACCACCACCGATCTGGGGACTGCCAGTAGCTGATTTCTGTAAGATGCAGCCTTGGTTAGGATCAATAACAGTCACTATTAATTTGTGCAGAGTAAGTTGTTATTCCTTGGATGATGCTAAACAAGAGAGCTCATTTTCTATTGTCTTTGCACTCTTGAGCCTGCACAGTGGATATGAGAGGATCCGGGCACTCCACTTGCTGGTCAGGTGTGATGATGTGGAGAACCGGCTCTCAGATCTTTTGGCCATCCACCACATACGTTTAGATGATAGGGTTTCCTGTGAATAAAGTCAGAGGAACAGACTGTTGGCATTTGAAAAATATACCACCTCATGTAGCATGGAGTTATCTGGGCCAGCAAGAAGAGAATTAGTAAAAGCAGCTCTTTTTTGAATTAAAGTTGATTGGAAATATTGTCTCCATAAAATTCGTGACAGACTCAACACACAAGGCAGAGATTTAGACCTATGTTTTTATTTCAGTTTCTTGCTGTGAATCATTGTTCACGACCAGCTAATGTGCTGAAAGGAACTCTCGTCTCATATAGCGCTTTACTGTGGCTAAAGGCTTCACTCCAGCTGTCTAACACATCCCTGTTGAGCTTATCTGCCAGCTTTTGGACGTAACATCAATGTTTTGCTGATAGTTACTAGACTTGCTCAGAGAGGAGACAGATTTTAAGGGACCATACTCAGCATTCCACTTCACCATAACAGTAATCACACAAACATCACAGCTTGTGCCATTATAATTGAGACAACAGTTTTTGTTTGCTTTTCTTTCGTTTTAAGGACTACTTTTCCCTGAGTACCCCTGTTTGGGCAGCACTTCACCAGGTCATGAACACCTAGTTCGGGTTGCACTGTTGCTCTACAGACAGCACAATGGAGAGGCACTGAAGGCAGCTTTCGGAAATGACTGAGACCACGAAAGAGCTGAAAGTCACAGGGTCTTGTGAGAAAGTTTCCATCTCTAGACCAAGCAGATTCAAGCCTGTAATCGCTACCAATGCAGATTGGATCAGTTAAAAAATTGTCAGTGGCTTTTTGGAAGAAGCATAGATTTCTGTGACTTTTTTTGAAATCTTGGAAACAGGTTCACAGCATTGTATGTGCCTATGGTTTTGAGGAGAGAATGGGGAGTTATCACAGAGGAAAGTTATTTTTGCCTCTTATTGGAACATTCTGGGGGAAACAACTCTGCATCTGATCTGGAAAGATAAGAGTTGATCGTGCCCATGCTGTACTCAGTGAAAATCTTTCCACTGCCTTCAGTGGGCTAAAGATCGGGCCGTAAATCAAGATAGTCTTGAAACATGGGAGAGTAATTGATGCAGACACTGTTGATAAACTGGTCATTGGAGCTTTGATGAAAACTTACTACAAATCTTTAACTCTATAACTAATATTTGCATCCTCCTGTTTCAGTTATATCATCACATACAAAGGACATATTCTTTATAGACTACTGGAATGGTCATCGTAATTTAGATGAAAATGTAGTTTGAGGTTTGTAAGCAGTTGGTAGTGAGGGTGAGTAATTTACTACACATTCCCCTCCCCACATGGATATAAAAATAAATGTTCTACATTGGAGTACTTGGCATGTACAATTATGCTATTTACTGAAGTCTGCTCCATCTTGCAGTCACAACTGTTAGTCATTGTTCTCTTGATGGTTCCTTCAGTACATTAACCTTTCACTAAAAGCTGTTTTCAGGCTTGCAGTTGTGGACACTCTTTTCCTCCTTCAAATATTCTGGTCAGGATTTTAAAGAGAGCTTTAGGACTGGGCTCCCAATATGAGAAGTGAGGAGAACCGCACACCTCGCTTTCTTAAGCACGCTTGAAAATCCCACTTTTCGCTTGTGCAAGGTCAAGACTAAAAGGATAAAATAGATATACTGTCAGGCCATACTCTCACAAGTATATATGTACATGAGCTGACTTAGGCATGTGCAGAAGCATTTGCAGTGTGCGGATTTAAATGGATATTTTAATAGAAAAGGACCTTTATGTATGCAAGGAAATGCCATTTTGAAGGAACATTTTAATACACTGGTGTGTCTGGATTTCCTAGATATTTAGCAATGGAAAAAGCCAATTTTTTTAGTTCTAGTATAGCTTTGGATTAGCAAGTAGGTCCTGCACACACATTGTATTTTATATAGCGTGAACAGTTTCCTCTTTATTAATCCAGCATGCAAGGCTTTCATTTCTTACCGAGGCCCATCTTTTTATTTCTTGCAGATTTTAAAATCTGTTGTGTTGGCACTTTGCTTCTTGGAGACCACTGGTGTCATTTTCTCCAAATTGTTAGCGTAAACAGTCTGTAACTTGAGTAAGCCAAGTGTGGGTGTATTAATCTTTCTAGTGCCAGCTAAGCAAGCTTGGCAAGGTACAGTTTAAGTCTGATATCAGAAAAGTAGTAAATATTTTTTTTCCCTTTTTAGTGCTGAAATACCTGGATCCTTGTAAGCATGTATGGTTCTTGTAAGTTAAAAGCTGAACAGAAGATAAAGAAAATTCTTTTTATAGTCATATACAGGAGCCAGGATGAGCAAGCCAGGAGAGGAAAAGAGCAGCATGGAATATTTTAAATAGTGGTCAAAAAGGAGACTGGCATAACCAGGCAGCTGGCACCATCAGTGTGAGTTAAAGGCCAGATTCGTTATATTAAATAAAGCAACACATCACTTAATGAATGTTCTGCAAGATTAATAATCTAAAAACTGACTACTGTTAGACGTCATTCATCTACCACTCTCCTTAGGGAAAAGTCTGCCTCACAGGCCACTGCGTCAACTTCAGCATATGGTTGCATCCCGAGATGTCCTCCTGTACTGTGATCATGGGATAGTCCAGGTCAGCTTCCTGTGGGACACTTTCAGGACTGAGTGTGTAATTCAAGTCTCAAAGCTTGCTCCATATTAGCAGAAGGTGCGGTGGCAGGTTTCCCACTCCTCCAGTTGAATGTCAGGAGCTGTTACTTCCACAGCAATGTTCCCCCTTCCTCTGCAGCCCACAGATAGAGCTCACTGGGTTTCTGGATCAGGATCGATGGCACAGATATACAGGAGAGCATGAGGCAGGGTCATGACAAGGGAAGGATCCAAACTATCCTGGCAGCAGTGTGCTTCAAACAAGAAAATACGGAGAGCCCCAGACAATCAGTAATGCCATATCTGCAAGAAGATTGCTGGGGCTTCAGGAACATACATGGACAACTTGCTACCCTCAAATCATTCAAAACATCCGAGGAATTATCAGCACTCTGGAGCTGTTTTCATGCTTTCTTCCAGGAGGGTAAACATCTCTCCTTGCGTTCTTAACCAGGGAGCAGAGAGAAGATCCCATCACATGCCCATTCCAGCAAAGCTCACATGTAATCTGAATCCCTGTGGAATTAAGGCAACCCCTGTGTTTATCAGCTTTATGTTCATACTTCACGCTGTGCTTAAATGCTGTGGTGGGAGGAGACTGGAGCTCCCTGCCATCTGAGCATGGGTTACCAGGGAAGGACAGCCTAACATAGCACCAGCTTTAGCCTCATAAAATCATCACGGATCAGTTCACCTACAGGCTTTAGTATGACCTCAAATAAATCACTTAGATTGCAAGTTTTTGGTATCCAAGCACTCTTAGTTACTCTTGATGTGAACAGGGTGAAATGGGTTGCTCAGTACCCTGACATCCTCACGGTTTCAGTATTTGCATCTATTGAAGGTGTCTGCAGACACACAGAGCCTTGGATTTCTGTAATATGTTCTCCTTCAGAGGAGATGATAAAATTCCTCAGAAATAGGGTTGAGTAATCCATCCCAGAAGCTTTACACGTAATAATAATTTACTACTGTGCTTTCAGGCTTCTCAGACACAGAGTCTTCCACCCTGTGGAAGAGTACTTATGCACTCTGTTAGAGCTCTGGTGTTGCCATATGAGGTCAACAGCACATTTCAGAAAGACTCTGAGACTCTGAAATCTTTGCTCTGGATTTTTTTTTTTTTTTTTTTTTGTGAAAGGGAGGATCCTCCCTCATCCAGAGCAGCCATTCTCTGTCTAGCAGAACAAAATCCAGCTTCTTCCTTTCAGACCTAGACAGCCAGCTTAAACCTACTGCTCTCTGCTCTACAGTAACAGCAGAAAATTCCATAGCTGCTGCTTTTCTCTGGGCAACAGAATAGCAAAGAGAAGAGTGGGAGGGATGCTGCTGGAACCTGGCAAAGTATTTCTGGCTTTGTGCAGATGGGTAAATATACGCTGTCAGATTTTTAAAGTAAAATTTACTGTAGCTGCAAAGATCTTTGCTGTTAAAAGAAAGCATTGCCGCCTTCTGCTTGAAATCAATAATTAACATTGCATTTTCTCTGACATTCTAAAATGAGTGCAAATAATCATATATACAAAACCAATCACAGTCCATCACTACTTGTTCTAGAAGTGGACAAGGCCAAAATATGAGACAACAGCCAGTAAGAAAAATAATATTGCAGGAAGCTTTAGTGCTTACTGTAACCACAGCCTGAAGTATCAACATTCCAGATATCAATAATTTACAGGAACAGATAATGACAATAGCTTAGTTCAACTTCTCATGTGCCTCACAGGAAATAAAGTGACTCAGGTAACTGGAGTTACACTGCAGTGAGTTCTGAAATACCAAATTCTGTAAATTTGGGTCTAAGTACCATTTCTGATGCTGCTAATGGATGTGAGGGTTGGGCTCAAATCTGTTGATGTTAGGGAGAGTCTTGCCATGTATTTCAAGAGGCTTTTCATTGAGGCTCCTCGAGGCATTTCTCAAGAGGCTTTAAGTACTAAACCAAATCATCAGCTTAGTCTTCAAAGAGAAAAAGCTTCACTTTGTCCATTTGCAAAAATTTAGTACCTCTGGCAAGTCAGGCAGCAAACATTAAACTCAGGTGAGACATTATTGTTCCACGGAAATAAATGAGCATTTCATCATTAGTTCTGAGACAAATGTCTTATGATGGCAATGTACAAACACAGAAACAAAAGGAAGAAGATCTATATGCCATTTGGAGAAAGTCTATACCCACTCTTCTTAAGTGAAAAGTAAAACCTACTTTAAAACTGAGAAATTTTAACATTGAGACAGAAATACATCAGCAGAAAGCTAAGTAATTGCCTTTTTCTGCAATGGCAATGTATTTTTAAATATCTTCAATTCTTTTTCTTTTAAATAAAATACAGTGAAATAATAGAACAAGAACAAAATGCTATCAAATTATAACCAAACCAGCTACTTTAATCCGCAGGTGACAGAACCAATACCACCTTCATGCTTTATTGAAATGTGTTATAGATGGGCTCAATTTCCTTATTCCCTCTGCTTCAGGACACTTCACTGTTTAAGACCAAGAAGCAATGTCACAGTACAGGTTGGACTGGTACTGGGCAAAGGAAAGTCATTAGAACAAGAAAGAAGCCGAATAATAAATAATCTGTATAACATCTTTGTTTTCCATGTCTGAAATATGCGGCATTTTTTACTAATCTGATATCTGTGTTCTCATTACTTAGAACAAAACTTACTTCTAATTCCCAGTTCTCTTTTCTATTGATTTTCGTGGCACCTTATTCAGGGTCCAAGTAAGATTCAAATCAGTCATGAGATGGCTTTTGAAATCATGAGAATCTAAATCAAATCAGACACTGTTTTTTAAAATATATTTACCTTTAGTTTCTGTGACTTCTGAATGTTAGTTTGCAGAATTTGTCTGCAGCTGTGACATCTAGAAAGTCTTTCAGAACAGAAACAGACATTTGCATGCACTCATGACTATTGATGCTTTATGAAACACAAGAAACATTATGAAACACAGAACACATGTTAAGTTAATGATGCAAGGCCTGTTGTTACAGAAATCCTATATAATGAAACCGCTCTGCCTGTCTGGGGCTTTTGAGCTAGATCTTGATATTTTTCTGTCCAAAAGTAACATATCTTCTGGTTTATATGTAAGAGTTTATCAACAAATGGGTATTTGCCAGTAAAAGATCAGGATAAAAACAGAACAAAGCAAAACTTTAAGAAGGCATGATAGACTTTTTGACATAATCGCAAAATTTTGGTTATTTTTATTTCTGAACTGAAACTGTTGCCAGAGTGGCGCTGTTGCAGGTATGTAGCAGATGGACATGGAGGAGGGGACCAGCCAGCCCTGGAAAGCCAGAGTAAGGTCTTTCCCAGCCACTGCCGCTGTGGTATGAAGGGAACTGATCTCTTCACATGTCCGTGAGAGGCTGTGGACCTAAGCTGGGGTGGACGAGGAAACAGAAATGGTGGACCCACCTAATCACTATTCTTTGCAGCGGACTATGTGTACACCCCAGCCTTCCAGGAATTGGCTGTTATCCCACCAGGTTCCTGGTACACAAGGGCCTCGCCAGAGGGAATGCATCTCCCAGACCCTTTTTGGGGCTTTTTGCTTCCTGCTCCTCTGTCACCTGGCTAAAGTGATGACTCTTGAAAGTGCCTGGGTGACCTTCTTCCATGGATTTGACTGTCCATCAAGCTGAAAGTAGCTCAAGAATGACCTCATGTACCAGCAATAAACACCTGACCCATTGGTCTGATTCGAATCACAGGCTGTATGTATCTCCTTTACACACAGGGGACATGTACCCCACAGGTGATGCCATTTGCATGGGCAGTCTGAAATGGAGATTGCTGTGCTCCTGGCCACATTGGAGACCACTGTGTTTGAGTGCTGTAGATGTAGTCATCAACTGGTTTGGCTTCACTAGGTATGCAGACTAAATCTACAATTTCTGCTAGATTTTTGTAAGTGCTCAGTCCCTGTAGTTGGGTCAGGTGTGTAAAAGAATCCAGCTGCAAATTAACCCCTGGAGTGTTGTCTAAAAGCAGTTATGTGACTGGGTGGCAAATGCATTTGAAAATGTGGGAAGAAGAGACAGGTTGCAGAGATTGATAGAGCCAAGGTGTGCACCCTCAGGGCCGGTCAGCATCCTCCTAACTCTGTGATTGTTCCTGTCTCCACTTGCAGTGTACCACTACAATTTGAAAGCAATGAGATCTAAGCCCCTGTGAAGGAGCAACTCTTTCTTAGGTGTTCACGTAAGCTCAGAAATACTTTGAAAATCTTTCTCTAATGAAAAGAACAAGTCCTTTGAAAATCTAGTATAAAAGAAATAAAGATCTCTGTCTCCCAGCCTCTCTATGGAAGAAGTCAATAAAAAATGGGGTAGGGAACTGAGGTTTCACCTAGCCGTTTGTTATCAATCACAAAGGCATCTTCTAATAAATCATCAGTTTAATTCAAACATGCAGAACTTACATTTCACTTAATTTCCTTTCGAAGTTGTTACAGCTAGTATAACAACATGGTCATTGTTCTAACTCCACAGGGGTGTTGTTCAGTCAGTGTATTACAATATATGAAGTTAAAAAAGCCTTGTTGCCCAATTTATATTATTATGTAATTTAGTTCCCAGTGCCATAAATCTCAGATGGCAAGTTCAGCATTTTGAGCAATTCATCTGGAAAAGTGACAGTATATTTATTTCTACCTTATTTCTCCTCTGAGTTCACATAATAGAAGTAACTAGAAAGCTGTAGCAGACCTGTAATGCAATAAATATAGCACTGCATAAGATATTTGGAAGCTGGTGACAAGGCAAAAACATAAATGTAGTCCTCAATAAATCTCGGGTTTGGTATAGAACATGGTGACCAATGCCATTTCCTCTGCTTAAATATTGTGCAAATGAGTTCTGGAGCAGATTTACTGGGGAAGGGAGAGAACTGAGAAAGGGGTTTTAGTCCCAAATATTAATCTTAGAGGTGCAATGCCCTCTTGCTTTTTCAGATGACTTGAAGTAAGTCCAAAGCTACTTTAACAGTTACACTGAGACTCCACCTGCCCCTGGCATGTGATGTGCATCACAGATGTATATATTGTAGGCCCATTATTCAATGGCAGCTCTTGTTTGTGGTAAATGCAGGTACATACATATGTTCAGTACTTTTTGCTGATTGGTATAAACTGACCGTCAGTAATTTGTTATTAGGGAGCTGTGGCTTCACAGAAATGACATTATGACACCCATAATATTTTCATAATTTGTGATGGCTAATAAATGTTCTTATGGAGTAAGCACTCCCGTGTTTTCATGAAGTGCTTGATAGAATTGGACCTTCTCTAGAGGTAGGATATGATTAATATAACCTCACTCCCAGATATAAGAATGCTTTGATTATTTGCCTAGATAATTAAAGCTGTTTACTTGTGCCATGAAAGGGCAATTTAAACAGATTGTGAACCTTAGTCTAGGGAGCATTCAAGATTTCTGCAGCTTGTTACTGGCAAAGGATGAATTTTAATACTAACATAATTATTTCATCATTATGAACACACTGAGGTTGGTACAGATGCCTCCTAAAAATGGGATTATGATCTAAGTGTGCTCAGATACACAGAAAGCTGTCAGCTATTTCATGAGCTTGCCTCAAGGCTAGAAATAAATTATTCTTTAAGGAAATGTGGAACGATAACTATAACCTTTAAACAGCTAGGGGAATTATGTTAACAAAAATAAACATGCACATGTATACAGCTTAGCAGAATGACCAAATTACTATCATTTGGGGCATCCAAATGCATGTTACGCTATATGATTTCTTTCTCTGCAGGTTCTGATATCACAGTTTTCTTTCTTAATACTAAGTTCCTCAGTATTCTCTTAGGCCACATGGAGGAATGAATTATTAGAAGCAGAGATGATAGCCAAAAGGCACAGGGTATAAAATCTTTGCATAGGGCTAGTGGGAAAAGAAGAGGATGTGTTATAGGGACATGTCTATGTTGGGAGGTTACACCTTTATCGGGTATGATGGAAACTTGTCTTGCATTATTTCTGTTCCTTTAACTCTCTATGGGCATTCATATTCAGAAGTACGAGAGAATTTTTTGGTTCTGGGATTACCAAGAAGAGCTGTTGAGGACTGAGGAAGAGTGATATTGGCAGCCCCTGCTCCTGAGAAGGGTGCTGTGAGTTTCACAGATCACTTGCATTAACAGACTGAGTGGATGCTCTTAATCCTCTTCAGTGTAATTGCCAAGGTTAGACAAAGAGACCAGTAAACAACCTGTCCTGTCTTCACTTGGGTCACAGATTGAAAGTTTTCTGCATGTGTACAGAGCTAGTGACTGCTTTAAAATAAATAAGTAAATAGATAGATAAATAAATAGATAGATAAATAAACGTTGATGTGGGACTGTGGAGAGACACAAAATATCTGTCTGCACACTCAAATCTCTGCATAATTCTTGTATGCTTTCAGGAGTCTTAGTTTTCACTGGTTGTGAAGGTCAACAGATTTTACACGGAAAGTTTTCTCCTTCTAGTTTACCTTTTGTTATAGAACTAGCTGACACAAACATCAAACCGATTTTGTTTCAAAGGCAAAAAATGAGATGGAGGGAATCCAGACTAGCAGCCCATTTGCAGTTCCAATAGGACCTCTCATTTTCTCCTTCTAATTGTTGGCATGACCTTCAAAATGGGCTGTCACTACTGCCCAGTGGCAGAGAAAGGTCTTCTGTGAAACAGTATACTCCCATAGAGGGCAATTACACAGATAAAGAAGAAGGAAGATGGAAACATTACTCGATTAATGAGATATAAAATAGTGGAAAGGTGGCAAAAACACATTTGAAGGGGAATATGTGAATTCATGTGGGGCCTATTTGATCTGGTTTACACATCCATTGATATTTTAACAGGATGTTCTGCTGGTCCATTATTATAATAGCAAATTCCACCAAGTATCATGTAGATGTATTATTTTTCACATTAAAAAGACTTTACAGGAAATAATTTTAAAGTGTTCCTCAATTCAGGACACTAAATTCAGTCCTTGAAAATGGTATGAATCAACTTGCTCAAGTAGTATTTTGCCCCTCTTACTATGCCTGACTCTATTTTATTCAGCTGGGTATAGGTTAGATGAAGCATGGTGGCCTACATGTTCGGTGTTCTTAACAGCAGGAAACAATACAGCAGGGAAAGAAACAAAACAAAAACCTGTGCTGTTAAGAAAATCAAGAAATCTCTGGTAAATGAGTTAGCGAAGTCTGGATGCTTGCTCTTCACACAGTCATGTGCAGAAGTGACTCTGTCACAAGGAATCCTTTCAAAGCATTACATCTTCAGGTAGAAGCATGAAAATCAAAAACAGGGTTTTAACACCATTTGATCTCTTCTCCAACATACTCTAATGCCTTGCTAGGAAGCACTGACATGCCAGGATGCAAGCCCCTTTGATTTTAAAGTAAATAGGAAATGAGAAAAACAATAAAAATCATCCCTAACCTCTAATTGCAAAATCGACTTTTCCTTTTGTTCAGTTTAGTTAACGTAAAATTAAAAGTCAGAGCGAAATTCTGATACATGAAATGTATTAATTAGAGTAAGCTAAGGAGGTATCTGTCCTCAGAAGACCATATGGCTTAGAAGTAAGTAATTCCACATCACTGGTTTGCTGGCAATAATGGAGTGAGGCGGAAGAATGAATTAATTTTAAATCACATCCATAAGGGAATGGATTGTTCAGAATGTTCTTTGTGCCACACAATGACTGTAATTTTAAACTGCTAATACCTTACAATGAGACCCATAAAAGGGTTATTTCTTGTCTTTCATGGGGCCAAATTCTGCTCTTTTGATGTTCTCGTGTAGCTGTTATTAAGATCAGTGGAATTCGAGCCAGCTTTTACAAGCGTGGGGTTTGTTTGAAGTCTATTTGGACATAGTCAGATAAAGCGGGGCTGCCCAGCTCAGCTGTTCCTTCCCACATGCCACAAAATGCATGCAGCAGTGAGTTCTGCAAAGATGGGACTCTTGCCTGAACTACTCCATCTTCCCATCTATAAGCAGTCTTTTGGGTCAGCGCTTTACCTTCACTTTATTTTTTGCAGTCCCGGTTATCTCAGTGGATGGCTCTTTCTCGATCACAGATTGCATGTGCTGGGGCCACAGATTGCATGTCTGATGAGCAACTTCCCTGAAAAATGTAAAATGTGAGGATGTGTGCTTGAAGCATAGGATGCATCTGACCAAGATGAAAATACAGTTATTAATTTAAATAGTTCAAAGTATTGCACATCATTACTGGGAGAAGAAAGCCATTGTTGTTGTTGCATGTTACTCATTGTACAGCCAAGCCAGATGCCTTGATCTGTGGGATCAATAGGAGATTAAAATCTCCACTGTGTCAGGAGTCATGTTATTCACCAGCAGCATCTACCACTTTGGTTGATGCTCACTGATTTATATATGGGAGCACAGATACGGGCACTTAATTAAATACAGCTGAATTACAATGACCATAACTTTAAAAGACTGAAACTTAAGTGATAGCACTGCAGATAGCAGTGCACAAACACTTTGGTGTTTGCTTTCTATTTTCCAGCCTCCCTGACCAGAGACACAACACATGGTGGCCCCAAGGGCAACTGGGCAGAGGGTGGGAGTTGTCAGGCACACGGGATCAACTTGTCCTAATGTGATGACTACCCACAACCTTGGCAAAGCACAGCCCACCCTTGGGGCCACAGGCCAATGTGCAAAGGTAATTACGTGTAGTAAATCTCGCTGGTGTCACCAATAGTGTAACCTCTCAAGGTCTATATGCTGTTTATTATACAAAAGGGTCTGCCAAACTACCTGAAGAGCACCTACAGCCATAACTGAGGCTCTACATGTCCTGCTGAAGCTGTCAACTCACCCTGAAGACACCTGAAGCCCAGAGGCTTTCAGCTTCTCATTGGCAAAGGTCCCACAAATCCGCTGATGGTGCCTGGGGCAGCTATATACTGCAAATCAGAAGCTGCCTTGCTGATCCCACCTGGTTGGCTGGGCTACGTACAAGGTGAGAGGGGATGTGAAGCAGCCCTTTGCTTTCGGAAAACAGCTCTACAGTTAGAAAATCTGAATGTAGAAGACCTGGACTAAATTCAGTCCTCTTTCTAAAGGGATCTGAGTCCACCTCTAGGCAACTGCCAGCCATTATACCATATGATAACCAACCAGTGTTAGTCATCCTCCCTGGCAGGACCGCTGCCTTTTGTGTGATGTATCTAAGATATCTAGACCACAATGGATGCTGTTTTAACTCTGAAAGCTACACTGTTTCCCTTAGTATTGAACTAAATAAAGTGTTTCGTGGTGTGGGTAGCGGTACTCAGGTTTCCCTGATCCACATTACTACACAATAGACCCAAGCCTGAGCCCCTTCGTGAGGTGAATATTTAATTTTTCTATGCTGGGCACTTCTTCAACGAGAATAATTCTGAAGAAATGACCTACTGTCAGAGGACAGAGTAATTCCTTTTGTACCACTCCAGGCAAAGGTTTCAGGGGAGGTACTCTAGCTAAACCCTGCTAATGAATCAGCTGTGCCTCCATGCAGGTATGGCCTTGAGATCTCTACTCTCTCCTACAAAAGATAAATGCAAGATCAGGCTTATTAACTGTATTAATGTAGAGAAGCGGACAGAGAAAGATGGTATGATCTAAAGGGGGTCCATAGGAAACTGGAAGGAACTATTCTGATGCTTTCCCACATCATTAATTTTCACGTTCAGGTGTATTCTCCTCTAAAGGCATCCATCAGCTATCATATACCATGCAAATGTGCTTCTTTTTTTCTCACATGAAATCAGAAAACATGCACACGGACATTTCTTTTTCCTGTATTGTTTTCCTCAAAGTCCATTTGTAAAAGAGTAGGATTGACTAGAAGAGCTTCCTGATGCTGTTAGTTCAGAGATAAGCATCCCCTTCAATTCCTTTCTGTAGCTAGCAGTGTCAAAATGGTGGAAAGAGGCAAAAGAACAGTGGCAGAAACAGAAGTTTGATGGGGTAAGGAAACAGAACGGAAAAATTGGAAGAGGCTAAAAAACCCTTCAATAATCTTTGCATATATACAGGCAGTTTAGAAAACATTGCCCTAGTTGGCATATATCCCTTGAAGTCTAATCAGCCCCTGAAATTCTATTAACAACAATGCAGAACAACAGATAGGTTGTAAGAAAGGAGATCAGCTCAAATTTTTGGGGTCCTTACTCAGACTGAAGCTTCAGCTTATGCCCCACAAGCTGGAGAACCTAAACTACAATGGAGGACTGCTCAAAAATTAGCAATTCTTGTCTTATATGCAGCAAGCTCCACCAAGGATTTTAAACAAGCAGCTCTATGGAGAGGGAACCCCGACATGTTTACAACACAGCCAGGTTGCAGAGGGAGGGAGTGCCAGGGTGGGTGAACGAGAGCTTGCTGTGTCAGGAGCACGCATCCAGGCCCAGGGCAAGCTCTGCT
This sequence comes from Pampusana beccarii, assembly GCA_013399365.1. NCBI lineage: Eukaryota > Metazoa > Chordata > Aves > Columbiformes > Columbidae > Pampusana > Pampusana beccarii. Next base: position 837,534 of record VWYH01010734.1, read on the forward strand.
CACAGAACAGCACTTGCCTCCTGCTTAGGACCTACTGACCCAAATACCTCTGTTGCTGTAGGGTACCCTCTCTTCTCAGTTTTCTGCCTTCACAGCTCCCATGCAAAGCCAGCGAGACACAGAGCATTGAGGTCTGAAGCAGCTACTGTTTGTGTTGGTGTAAATTGCCAGAGGAGGAGGCAACTTGTGGATCCTCAGCTTCTCCCTCACTTATCTCTGCTTCACTCACTTCTTAGTTTTCCTTATAAATGTCATAAAAATCCATCTTAGTGATCAGCTCTAGCCCAATTCCACCAACAGAGAGCCCTTCAGTTTCCAGTTGCTTTTATAAAGAAATTACCTCAGCCGTACCAAAATACGTGTGCAAAACAAGAATGACAAGGTCTTAACCATTTCTCTGTTCACAGTGAGATGATTACCGAGTAGTCTTCTTTACAGGACATCCCCGCTTTTTTTCCAGAATCCTTGAGGCACAGGAAGGCTCTCCACAAAGAAGCAAAAGGTGAAAAATGAGTCATGAATGGACTGTTGTGGTCAGAGGTAATGGCCCTAATTCTCAATTACCCTGAGGTTGCTTTATGTTCTCCTGCATGTGAGAATGGATCTCAGAGTCCTAAAAAATCAGTAAGTCTGTTCGCATCTCCTTGGCACTGCTAGGATGCTGTCAGTGGGTCATAGCATGAACTGAAACAGACGATCTGTCTTTCAGCTGGGACTTGCACCGTGTTTTGCTTTTACTGGGTACAGGCAGTGTCATAATGGAAGAAAATTTTAACAGGACTGCACTGAGCAGCTCGCAGAGAAATAGAGACCCCATCCTTGAAGGAGAACAAAATGTCTCAAGTCTGGCTGTCGGAGAAGCACCCTATATTCTCTGCCAGTGCTTACTTGACAGAAAAACTGCCAACCATAGCGGTCAAATGTGCAGTACTTTGTCTTGCAGAATCTGTTGCTGCCACACTCTGCAAAAACACTCTCCCCAGGCAGCAATTGCAGCAGGTATTGTATCAACGTAGTAGCCAGCTCTAACAAACTTTTGTTCTCAGATACACTTATTTAGCTTTTTTTTTTCTCCACCGCAGTTTTATGTAAGAAAGCACAGAGAAGTCCAAATCCTCTGAAAATAGCCAGGAGCAGAGTGATGTGTTGGTAAATAAAAGTGATGGCTGTTGGACAACCTTGATTCTGTCCCAGACCCTGACTTATTTGGGGACCATACGCAAGTCATTTAATCACTTTGTACATTTTCTGCCTGTAGACTGTGCCTTTGCTCTGGCTGCTCAGATGGTCCTCTTCCCAAATGAATCTGCATCTCTGGATTCTTGTGAAATCCACCAGATAAATAAACAATAGTAATAAATGGCATTTATTGAAAAATGTCTTAGCAACGCAGGAGCAGATCAGACAAAACTCCTGCGCACTTTTACCAGCGCAGCAGTACCTATGTGCTATGATGGATGTCATTCTCCCTGTGGTGAATCAGGATGGCTGCCTCACGTGAGAAAGGGCTTGCAAACTCTGCAGCTCTCCCACTGCACTGCAACACCAGCCAGCCCTGGAGGTGATGAGGAGACTATATAACAGCGCTGAGAGAGGTAGACACTTCTAGGGTAAAGTGTTGCTGCCGTGTGGTCCCCTCCTTGCTGATGAGAGTTGAAGAACAGGCTCTTATTGTTGCTCTACATAACATGTTTTCTCTGAGTTATTGCTAATCTTTACATGGTACCAGGAGTGCTGACACAAATCCAAAAGAAATTTTTTAAAGGCAGCCACAAAGATAGAGCAGAAGAAAGAGGTGAGGGCTGGGAGCTAAGTCAGAAGGAATCAAGACTCCAGCTTCAATGCCTACTGTAGAAAATATGGACTGTAATTGGAAAAGTTTTAATCTGTATCTCACAGCAATTTGTGCAACTGAGAAGCCTGATAAACACAAATTAGCCTTGCTTCTTACAATTTGAGAGTCATTATTGATAGTTTTAATGCATTACACAGATAGAATAACAACAAAAATTATGGCAACAGCATTTGGTATAATTTATTGGTTTTTATCAACCTACAGAAGCTTTTATTCGGGGGAAAATACAATGCTGAAATGTTTTCTTATATTTCAGGTTTACATTTTCTCAGAGAGTAGATTGTAATTTCCCATTTTCAGACATCTGAAAGGTTCGCATTTCATATTTAAGTTATATATTTTATTCACGGAATGCTCACAATTTTGTCTTTATGCATGTATGCACTTAATTGTAGAATAAAGGTCATAAATGTTATTCTTTCATTGAGGATGATTAACTATGGTGCAATAGATCCAGATATCTATGCTTAATATTCCTGTAAATTTATTCATTTTATTATAAATTTAAGAAGCATATATATTGGATTACTTTTTTTTTTTTTTTTTTTTTATTTTGTAGCTGAAGTCTACAATGTTTGGTCTCAAAAAATTCAATACACTGCAGTAGGCAGGAAAGATTAAGTGACTTGGGTTCAGTAGTTTAAAAATGGTTTCCAAGTCTCCTCTGTGAGAGGCTTGGGATTGTTCACGTGACTTTCTTCTACAGAATTATGATGATAGAAAGAGAGCAATTACTATTTCATACTCAGTCCAGAAAAGAAAACTTGCATTGAAAGAAAACTGCTGAAGTTGTATAGTTCAGCACTCTACCAATAAGTGATACCACATTTGCCACCCATTAGCATCACTTTATCAGCATTGCTGTTTTACAGATGAGAAATCCTAACATAGAGAGATTAAGGTAAAAAAAATATCCACTAATTCTGGTTGCTCTCTTTGAAATACCTTGAACCTACTTTTTTAAAGGATTTACTGTATGTAGCAGCTAGCGTATCAAAAGACAGTTTCCATGGATTTCAACAGCATTTGAAAGTTATCACTATTTCTGCAAATAAGACCCTGAGGTATTGAATCAGGTATCTGGAAAATGAAGAAAACACAGTAAAAAGACCACCTGTGAAATACCTGCTTTATATGGCTTTCTTTCCACAATGCCTCTTCTGCATTTTCTTTCTGCAACATCTTTTCTCGTTAACTGCACCTCTTCCAAATCCTGCACGTCTCCCAAATCCTGTAGCTGCTATCCTAGAGAAAAGGAAGCTCCATCTGTAAAGAACTGCACAACATCAGGAAACTGAAAATTGAACCTAAAACTAGTTGATGCTTTCCTATATTAAAATTCTTGTCTTGTAAACTGGTGATGTATTAAAAGCAAATAATTTTGAGGAATATATTGACTTCAGTGCTTTGAATTTTTATTTTCTTTTTCTTTTTTTTTACTTGACTACAAAATGTTACATTATCATATTTCACGAATAATTCAGTTACACCTGTAATTCAAAATCACTTGTTCGAGAGATATTTTATTTTATTTTATAGTGTAATAATGTTTGAAGATATAAATGTCAAAAATATATTCAACTTTTTGAACATTATGAGTGAGAAACCTGTAACCTGACTTCTTTTGTTTTGGTTTCCACAATTCAGTCTGAAAAGTGTTTTGTTTTATTTTGTTTTAAATTCTTTGGTTCCTTTTCAGAAAATTCCCTCCAGCTCCAATGAAGGAATTTCAGAATTTCTTACCAACTGGGAAGCCTAGGTCTTTCAAATGTCACAAAGCACTTTAAGGCACATATACAAAGCCTGTTGTTAAAGCTGGGTGGTCTGGCCTCTGTTTTCCTGCTTCTTTGGTCATCAGTTTCCATTTTCCTCATTGCATCCTAAAACGTCATTGTATTTATTTTGCAGCCTCCTTCAGCTTCTTCATGCAGTTTTGTTTGCTCTTGTTTCCAGTTCTTGTTCCCATCCCACTCACGATATCTTTTTTTCTATTGCTTGCCAGCCTCCTCCCCTCTTTCCTAAGATGCTCCTTGACAAACTCCCTGTTTTCTCCACAGGCTTTATTTCTTCTTCTCTTGCTTTCAGATGAAGCAGCTTTTTCTTCTGAGCTCCAGCATGATGGCATGGAGACCTCTGAAATAATCTTGTTACTCACAGTCCAGTTGCCCAAACGAAGTGAATACACTGCTGCTTACAGCTGTACTTGCCAGCAATTGTTGTACTGCACCACACTGGATTGCGCTCATCATAGATGGAAAGTTCAGGAAATTTTACCTGTTAGCAGTGAGCATATCTAACCAGTCATTTTTAAACAGCTTACTCCTTGTTCAAATACAAGATGTACGTCGCTGTCATAACAGCCTCTCCCCGCCAAACTTCTTGACCTTGCTTCAGGTAACGAGGAAAAGAAAATAAAAATTACTGATGCTTAAAGAAAAAGACTGTCAAGTATCATTTTGTTTTTCAGCTTACATGAAACAACCTACGTTTCTCAGGCATTATTTTTCAAACTACCTGGAATGTAAGGAAAATACATGCCTAAATAAACCCTACAAAAGCAGCCAGAGGCGGGTAGTTTATCAGTGTAAAATGTTTTAAACATTAGTAGTTAAAAGCTTGACGAATTATAAGAAACTGAAGGGAGTTTCAAGGGCAACATCCACCAATTTTAATAATAGGGAGTGCTATCCGCTCCACTGATAATAAAATACAAAGTGAAATAACCCATGAGTAAAGCAATATGTTAGCAACAGCATTAGCAGATATTAGTCTCTCTCTGGTCAAATCTTTCTGTCCCAACACTAAACCTACAGGCTAGTATAAACCAGTGAACAACATGCTTTGGGATTGAATTAGAGGCTTCTAGCTTCTAAAGTTACCTTACCCTTTTTCTGCTCAGATCACAAAAGCGTATGTTTGAGTTTCCATAGGTCATATGAACCCTGCCTGAACCTGAGCTGACCTGCACAAAGCCAGTTACAATGCTTAGCTATTTATGTTACACTTTACCAAGAAAATCTGAATAAACCACCCATGGAGATGAAGGAACTGGCTATACCAACACCGGCAGTGAGCACTACACACTACAAAATAATTTGGATTACATGGCAGTTTGGACAGAGTTCCTGACAGATGCTTTAAAATGTGCCAACATTGTATCTCTCCTCAACAATTATATTTAAAAAAGGGGCTGAAAAGTTGTGCCTCAGGTATATTTTGCATGAGATTTGCTGAGAATATTCTCTCTCAGCAAAATAACAGTGACTGATAATAAACTGAAATCTTATTTCTTTTGTAGCAGCATTTGGGTTTATTTGCATCAATCATGAGAGTTTATTGAGCCTTTTTTATTAGGTTGGGATGCAATGAATACAGAATGACTGGCAGAAAACTTGGTCTGCTCTGGAGGAACAAACTGTGGGCTGAGTCTCATCAAAGCCATTGTGCTGATCATACTTATGCAGATAATGGTCAATATCTGTTCAGAAAAAAAACAAAACGAAACACCACCACCAAAAACAAAAAAACCCACCTTCTTCTGATTTTTTTTTTTTTTTTAAAGAAGAGTGAATGTCTCTTTACTCTGCTTAATCCTCTATTAACTTGTTGAAAGAAATTGGGCTAAAAGAGGGATATAATGGGGTTCACTGGATAAGATGGAGCTCTTGAACTCCACTCCTCTCACTGAGTTGGTTACAGATCTTGGACACTATTTGACTGTGCACTAGTGCAGTCATTACTGCCTGTGCTCTTTACTCCACTGAGGTGTGTGTTTTGGGCTGCCAGTGAGTTTTTATGAAGCGGTCTATCCTCTCTGAAGTGAATCTGTATGCTATACACAAATTCATGCACAAATCAGCTGTGCTCCAGGCTCTGGCCCCAGTTCCAGGCTCAGCTAATATTAGTTGCATGATCTGATATTAACTGCCTATAAGTTGCCACCAATAATTATTAGCTAGCATGCTCAATGGAGGAGGAAAAGCACCATGAAACAAGACAAAAGGTGTCAAATGACAAAATGCATCAGCATATTAACATACTAATGCATCTAGAATTTGACACAGATACAACAGACTCTCGGAAGTCACTCAGGCAAGAATTGGTTTTCTTCTAAAAGGAGGCAAAACTATGGAAGGCACAGAGATATGAAAGTCTATATCAAAATCAATATATTGGGGCCAAACAAATTATATTTGCGGGATGCAGGACATGTTTCACTCACCAGCCTAAAACTTAATGAAAGAGAACAAGCCATGGCACAGATATAGGAAACACTCCACTCCTAGAATGACTTGTTTGCAAGATAATTGGCTTCATATGTGAAATCAAAAAGTGAGAAATTTTTGAAACATTCATAACACACCTCAGTCTGACATGTTATATGGAGGGTTTGTGCAATCTCTAATGTAAGATCAGTTTGTAATGTGCCTCAGAGACATGGAACGGAGATAAAAGAATATTTCTGAAAACATGCTTAAAGATAATACAATAAGCAACTGAAATTTGCCACCATGCAGAATGTATGCAGATCAGATTACAAGTTTTGATTTCTCTTTTTGCTACTTCTCAGTTCCACAGTGGACTAGGCTTTAAAACAAACTAAAAACCAAACCAAACCAAAAAAACGAATCACAAGAAGATGCAGAAGAAAAATAAAAGTGAACCTGCAAGAGGCAACAGTGTTTTCCAGGCTGAAACAAAGAATATAAAGAGGACAGAGATAAGCACAGAACTGAGCACTAACTGGCATTTGGCAGAATTGCTCTCTCTGCAGAGAAATAAAGCCATTAAAGCAGAGCCTCACTCACAGTACCTAAGGAGAGAAAAAAAAGACACACATATGCAAGGAAATAGATTAGTTATTTGCAGAAATTGCTCAAAACAGTGTCGCATCCACTGACTGGAATACTGGCTGGAAGCTTCCACACCCAGGAGATCTCACAAGCAAGTGTGATATCTGAAGTTTGAGTGAAAGGTTTGAAGAGAAAATGTAGGTATAAGGAAAGATATAACAATGATACATTGCAGAAATTATTCTCAAAGTGGGTGTACGTGAATGGAGCATAGAGGTAAGACACAGTTTTGAAGACAGGAAGTTCGGAAATGTTTCAGAAATTCTAGAGCTGAATACATGTAAGATACTTTGAACAGCAATTACAGTTTAATTTATAGAAGAACAGAGGGCGAAGAAGGTGGCAAATATGGAGATTCAATTAAAAAACAACAACAACAACAAAACCAAAAAAACCANGCCGTGGTTTCAGCAAGCAGCCAAATAAGGAAAGAAAGCTTTCTCCACTTTTGGAAAGCTTGGTAACAAAGAAAGATGTATAGAAATGTATGAAAAATAAAAGACAGAAAAAGTATCACTTTGATACTCTCACCTAAATAAGAAAAAAAATAAATCAGTTGTTATCGGATTGGTTTATATCTGTTAGTGCTGGAACAGCTGTGAACTGCTTCTCATTTCCTATTCCCATTACACAGAAACAGCACTGACTCGCCACATGTTTCCCCATCTATACAACCAAGCATCACATCAGGGTTTCTTACTAGCAGAATTTTTTAAGAACTTTTTATTGAATCCTCATCCACTGTGACCATCACATCTTTTGCAAAGTTTCTGCTTTTAAATTCTCATATGTTTTAGCTGGCCTGTCACGTTCCTCTGGATTAAGTGCGAGGTCTACTTTTGGGATACAAGTTTCTCAGAACCAGCCTGGCTTACTGAACAGTAAAACTTTTCTGTTGGGCTGGCATCACCATTACTTTTCACTTCAAATTTTTGCACCACCTTAAAATGTCATCAGTGACATTTATATTAATTACTAGATAGAAGATGAGAAGGATCATTTTGCCTCTAGACACAAAATGCCTGCTGGGCCCTACAAATCATGAAAATGTTACATTATTTTACGAAAGAAAAGAGGCACACAAAGAAGCCAGGAAATTGAGAAATGTAAGTGCAAGGAACTTATACTCAATCTGAAGAGGGAGCATATTTCATATAAACAAAGGTTTTGAAGAAATCGTAATATTGACTGAGAATGTATCACTGGCCTTTTAATAGAGCTTTTAACTTGGTTAATAGGATCAGATTTGCACAGAGATGGCAGAAGAAAAAGCTATAAACAACGGATATCAGGGATCTACTTGTGGGGAACACTGGGCAGTTTTCATTCAAGCAAGATATGGTACAACTAATAAGTATTAGTGAGGGAATATCATCGACCACAGCTTCAAGGTGGATCTGCCCAGGTTTTCATCTCAGATGAACTCTTCCTTCCTCTGAGACAAAAGGCTTTAAAGTCAGAGAGGTCAGGCTTTACTGTAGTATTAATGAAGATCCTTTACTTTTCTGAAGAGAGAAAATCCAAAGTGACTATGCCAGATGGAGTGTAAATATCAACAACTAAATTAAAAGGTTCATAAATAACTCCTCCTTCCCACTGTGTCCTTGCAGGTGAGTCATTTCCTCAAACCTACTTTCAATGACAATTCAGTGACTCTCCGAATTGCAGCAAAATCTGCCTAGCAACTCCTAGTCCTCAGGATGTTTTTCAGGAGGGCTTGTCTGACTGCTGCCTGAACCACCCGCAGGCTTCCAGCTCTGTACCTGCATCCTCCTTTCTGACACACGTAATGGGCTCAAACATTTTGGCCCCAGAAAAAGGTTTGGTTCCCCACCACACAGGACCAATCTCCCATGCCTCCTGGGGATTTCACTCAATTCAGGCTTTTTATAGAAAGACAGCATTATCGTAACTATATATACATATATATATTGGTATATATCAATTGATGATAGTATTGTGCTTCACTGATTGTCATGAGAAAAAGCTGATAGGAACTTGATGCAAACAAACCAGAGGAAGTAGGTCTTCACACAAAATGCAGCAGAGTCCTCAAACTCCTTCCCAATAGATATTTTGGACTCCAAAAATTTTACGTGGGTACGAGGGGAGGCGGAACAAGGATTTGGAATAAAACTCCACTGAAGGTTATCAAGCTCAGGAAATCTTCACAGCTGCAAACAGTTGGATGCTAGGAAAGTATGAGAGTAAATATCGTGCGCTTTCCTTGTTCTTTTCCCTAGGAGTCAACTTACGGCCGCTACTGGGGCAGAATACTGGACTAGCACTTTGGTTGGAACTAGCACAGCTTTTCATAGGTTTTTGCATAATAAATGCAAAATATTCCAAACCAAAGATATGGAAGCTTCCAAGCTCAGTGCACAGTGCATCTTGTAATGCTTCTCGGCACACGTATATCTCGATAGGTCTTTATTCATACAGTACATACCACTGATGCATCACTATAGCAGATTCTCATTGAGAAATGTAGCCAGATGTATTTGTATGTATGTGTGCATGTACGTATGCATGCATGTACATATCTGTCTATCTATCTACCTATCTAATCTATCTATCTAATCTATCTATCCACCTATTATTTTTTAGCTCATCTCTTTGTGTTCTCAGCATCTTTCAGCCAGATATCTCTTCCTTCCTCCCTTTATCACAACCAGCATCAATCTCAGAGTGCAGGATGCATTAAACACCAATTACAGCTTTTTATCCTGCAGGTGAGCTTACTTGTTTAGTTTTGTTTTGTTTCCAGTCATGGCGCATTTGCTGGTTTTATTCCTCAGAATCCCTAACTTGGATTATTTTTCCTCCAGCTAAAGGTTGCTTCACACAAAAGCAGGCTGCAAATACATGATTTTCAGATGAGCCACCTGGCTCTTATCAATTTCTGTTATAATTTCCTGCTTTTGTGTCACTGCATTTCTCTCTTCACCAGTTGTTTACAAAGTCTGTGTGGATTGCCTTTATTCTCATTTGCTGAGAGCTTGAGCACCAAAGTTCCATTTAATTATTTTAGGGCTGGTCACTTCTTTTTTAGCTAGCATGTCGAAGACAGTCAGCCCATAAGGCATGGCTTCTCAATCTGAGAAACTGATCTTTCAGTGAATCAGCAATTACACATTAGGGTAGGGCCCCAAAGAGGGAAGGAAACCTTGTCCGTAATTAAATGAATGTTATTTTGAAAACACTCTTTATGTGTTTAATAAATATCCTAATGAAGGACCAGATGGGGAAGTTTCACTGTAATATACAACAAAACATGGACTTCTATCATGTATTTATTATTATTATTATTATTATTATTATTATTATTATTATTCAGATCTAGCTATCACCCACTAGCCTGTGAAGTATGTAGCTCAGAGTGACATGACAAGATTCTGACACCCTTGCAGAGACATCAGTCTGCAGAAGAAACAGTTGGGGGTGGCTGGACAGTCAACATCAACTACGAATATCAGGAACTACATGAAACCAGAGAGCAAACCAAAGAAGTGTCCAGCACTCGAATACCAGGAGATTAAATCAACACTGCAGCATGAGGATAAGGAGCAAACACCAAATCAGGGGCAAATTTGCAGCCTCCCAAGGCACACGAGCAACTAGGCAATGCCTAACTGAATCAGGTTTGCCCACATGTGTTTTTTAGGGAAGAAGACAGTGAAGGCTCACTACCGCCAGCCCCAAAGGGCTAGTGATCTAGATAAGGACGTAAACTATTGACTTAAGACTCCTCTTGAGGTACCAACTGCAGAAACTTCCAAATCCCAAACAGACCAGATAGTCCAAAATTAGCACTGCTGTAATTACTGCTTGTTGCAGAATTTTGAATAGAGCTCGGTCCACAATGGGCTTGTAAGGTAGTATAATTAAGTGGTGCATATAGTAACAATACTTAATTTCACCAATTTCTGTCTTTTTTTTGTTGAAGTAACTCGTTACGATCAGCAGTTTGAAGCATATGAACAAGGGAGATATTTAGTGACTCCTAACTACCTAACTGTGACAGAAGCCAAAGTCAGCCAAGGTTTTGCAATGAAACTGCCTAGATCTTTTCATTATAATGAGATCCCCAAAGAAGATCAAAAGACTTTGAAACTCAGAAAACAATGTTTTATTAGAGCTTGAACAAAACTCAAAAAATTGGATAGAAAAAAACTCAAAATGACCAATTCAAGCAGAATAGAAATAAAAAGCATTCCTAAACATGACTTCCTCAGTTACAGACTTGGTTTCAGTCAACTCAGTGACTTTCTAAGTTTGTCACAAACTGGACTGATCCCCCGTGATCCCTAGGAAGTCCTTTCCATCATCCTAACAATTCTGTCTGCCTGCTCCTCCTGAGCTGCAGGCTCCCAGCTCTTCTATGTGCCACGCTCAGCTGTCTTGCAAAGTTTTTCCACCCACGTATGCCCAGCTGCTGGATAGACAGGAGCCATCTGCTTTACCCTCCAAGGAGCTGCACCTGACTTTGCTTTCATAAAGGGACAACCTACAACTGTGAGCAAAGGAGTAAAAAAAAAAAAAAATTTCCTGTCCACTATGCAAATCTTTAACAATTTAGTGATAGTCTGTTTATGGATTTTAGTATAAAGGAAAATGATATCTCTAATAGATGCAACACCGCTCTAAAATTAGTTTATCTGCAGTATAACACTTAGACAAAACAAAACTGTTACTATCCATATCCATATATATTTGACAATAAGGATGAATATGTCAGCTGTAGCCTTTGTAAAGATCTAATAAAGAAAAAGGGGGTGTAAGGAGCAGAAACAATTAGATTTTATGGTTCTTTGTGAAGTTGATGCAACACTAAGTAGGACATGTTCTTTAAATGTTAAAACACAGTGAACACATAAGTGTCCCAGCTGCCACTATTGTGGATCTGGAACAGACAGAGATAACTGAATGAAGTATCTTAGAATAAGACAAGACACTGGGTATAAGATGGCTGTGTGGAAGGGCCAGAAAAGTGAGGTTGATGGCTGAACCTACCATGGCGGTTCCTCTGGTTCAGTGTGAGGTATGAAGGAGGAGAGCTCTACAAAAGCACAGATAAGCATGGGCATGGGAGATAAAGAAGACAGAGAAAAGGACCTGGGCCTCATACAGAATTGGACCCAAGCAGCTTGCACATGCCTTATGTGAAGGAGTTACTGGGATTAAGTTCTAGGCCAGTGCTGAAAATACGTAGCATAAACCAGTCTGCCAGACTCTGCACAGGATTTTACAGATCTACTGTTAATAGGAAGGCTGGGTGCCTTCCCACTCCATGATGGCTTCTGTAATAAGGGTAGCTCTGTGGAAGCCTGCTGAAAGCAAGCAGGGAGATGAGCTGTGACCTGGTGTGCTTCTGCCTCTTACATACCCTTTAGCTTTAGCCCAGGGGAGACTAAAAGCAAAATTCAATATTGTGCAACGGCCAACATCATATGAACTACTAGTACAACTGTCAGGAGTGGGAAACTAGCGGGTTTAAATGACAGGGATCCTAGGGAATAGCTAAGGGTCATTTATCTGCCTGCCTTGCATGGATAATATAATGAAAATGATGTTTCAGCTTAAATAATATCAAGTTAATTTATTTAAATTTCACTAGGTAAATTAAACAATCAAATGTTTAAAATCATGTCATAACATAAAAGAAATCACTAGATCCTTAATCCTAAATTTGAAATCACTGAATTAGTATAACATATTCAGATTCATGACAGATGCTTTGTTTTTATAAAGGAAAAGTCTAGCCTGATGCAGGCAGCACCCTCTAAAAGTGGGTAGTTTTGCAATATAATGTAAGTGACAGTACCTCTATGTGAGGTTGGAAGATGCAAACATATGAAGACAGGATTCTCCATAGCCTGTAAAGATTTGGCAATAATATTGAATTAAATATGCCTTGCACTTGGCTCACTGAGAACATTTCATTTCAGCAGAATTGTGATGTTCACTAATGACTGAAACCTTATTATTTTTGTTAAAATTGCCTAGTATCTGGCTTTGCATGTTTCAGTCGTGGGAGTTCATTCAGTCTTTCTTTTTTATTAGTTTGGGATATAAGGGCTAGCAAAAGCTCTGTCAGCTCTGGAGGAACAAACTGTGTGGGCTGAATCTCATCAAATTCACTGATGTTATGCTGATCATGTTTAATGTCTGTTCAGGGATGTAAAAACTTTTTCCCAGGACTGAAATTGTACTGACTCTGCCCAATACCCATGAAAGGAAGCTAATCTAAGGGAAACTGAGGGAATACTATTCACTCGTTAAAAATTCCTCTCAGCAAAGACACTTTTTCCAGATTAATAACCCTCTCCTTTCTCAGAATCCTGAGTAGATTTACATAGAGCCCTAAAGTCAGTTCATAAAATGTGTTTAAACTGGCGTGAGAGAATTTTATGATAGAAAAAAGTTCACTCTTTGAACTTATACAAAAATGTACTCAATATTTCTATTATATAGGGGAGTCCAAACCTGTGGATGACTTTATTATTTACTACCTCCTTTCTGTTAAAATATATTTTTAAATGCAGCCCTCCCTTATTCTCAAATTATTCAATTTCATGTCAAGGTGCTGAAAGAGATGCCTCTTTTTAAACCTCTCCTTTAAAGAAAATAAATCAAGAGGCTAGAAGAGTGTCATATAGCAATTTATTCATAGCTCTGACTTTCCAAAAGATGTGAGATCAAAATGAGTCTGAGACTTGCTTATGCAGGCCCTTGAACAAGTGAGACAGTCTTTAAATCTGCTTTATCCTTCCCAGGTGCTTGCAGGGCTCCTCTGCTGTTCTTCTGCCTGATCTTCTCCCTCTGAGATCTCAAGCTACTGGTCCCCCTCCTTTCATTTCTTTACTTCTCTGTGGTACATGTGTATCTCCCCTGCTCCTCTACCACCACACTTTTTTTACATCTGCCGAGGGTATTTCTTGTTTTCAGGCATCCTCTCAGCTGCAGCAGAGCCCTCCCTTTTACACCTGCAATAGCCCAGCTACCCTGGCAAGCCCCTGGAAGTGGCTCACTGAAGGTTACTGATGGGCAGTGAGCCACGCTAACCAGCTATGTGACCTCCCAAGTCCTGACAGGCCTCTCCTGTTTCCCAGGTGTTGATAAGAAAACGCCTCCTGGCCGCTGCGGGACAAAGGCTGGACAGTCAACGACGAGGCACGGAGGAGCAAAAGATCTGATTTCCAAGATCCCAAATGCTCCTCATGAGTCACAGGGTGCCCTTGCTGAGCGCTGCCCTTGGTTGGATGTTGGCAGTGTTCAGTAACTTTTTGGGTCAGATATATACAACAGCTAAAGTTCTGGGCCTGTTCAGATAACTTATTTGGCAGAAATAGAATCCCAAGTGATTAGTTTTCTGAGGAAAATCTTCTACTGAAATATTCTGTGTCGCATTCCTCCTATCCTTTAATCTATAGGCAGTGCCTTGAAAACTTATTTGGAGGTAATTTGAATTTAAAAGAGGAAATAAATCCACTGAAATCATCCCAACAGCAGCTGACTTCGCTAATCAAGAAAGATTTTTACATAGCCAGGGATCTTTCATCAAAGGCATCATGAAACCTTCAGCAGAGTCACTCAGGACTTTGCAGGATATTATAAAGCATCTTTCATGCAAGCTCTGTCCAAAATTCGTTATTAAACTACGTGAGACTGTCTGAAAATGAGGATGAGGTTGGACAAGTCTTGTGTGAATGCAAGGAGCTGTGGTCTTGCACAGTTCCTCAAACAATTCCAGCACCTGTACTCCACCGTCACATCCTCTCATGGACAACCCTGGAGGACAGGGCCTGCTACCCTCAGCCACGTGCAGCTGTATTCACCTGCTACACAGCACAAACACTCTTGCCAGCACTATGACGTGGCATATTTGTTCTCACTACCTGATTTTCATACCTATAATATTCAGTTTATGAGCTGAAAGGGCTGCCTCAGTTGACATTTTCTGTTTGTTTTTGACTTTGGAATTTTTATCTATGACAGACCTGACTGCCTCAATTCCTACAGTAAAATCTCAGAGACATCTAACTGAGTGGGAGGGTTTTAGCTTGATCTCCCACTGAAATGAGGCTTGTTTCATCACTCATTCTGCATGTGTAGGTACAAGCTGCTCTCCCGCTTTCTAATCCATTGCTGAATTTCAATCAAATTTGACAAAGATTCTGTGAGTTTGGTGAAGGCAGCGAGCTAAAGGGCCCCTAGTTCCCCACTGTGAAAAAGACAAAAAAGATCAGCAATTTTTAGGGTATCAGAGACTTAAGCAGTTGAGGAAGAGCAAGAGAGATATGTTGAAAACCAGGTTTTTGCTTCCTCTACCCAAATAGCTACTTGCTCCATTGTTTCTTTCCGTTTCTGAAGCCAGGACCCCCACCATTCCTGTCACATCAACCATTACAATTTCACGTTTTATAGGGAACACAATGCGTTCTTGTTTCTAAAACTAGTTTCATTTTTGTTGTTGTTTCTTGGTTTGGTTTGGTTGTGGGGTTGTTTGGGTTTTTTTGTTTGTTTGTTTGTTTGTTTTTGTTTTTTCCTAATAGTTGAAGAAAAATGTGTGAAGAAAACAAAAGCTAAAAGAAAGCCTGTTACTCCTTATGTTCTGAAATGATGGGATTTTGCTGAAGTTGTCCTGGTGATATATGTCAGCAGCCACTACTGGGTGAATCATTGACAGTTCCTGCTCTGCATTACTTTGTTCCCATCTATTGGCTCTCTAAATAGTGTGGCAGGTGACGAACTACATGGTTCGATGCCCAGCTCTTACTGACCAAAGGGCTTCCAGGGAACACTGAGTTAGTTGCTCAGAGACCTAGCTGTAAGACAGGTATGAATCACATTTGATAAAAAAGAAAAACTTTGATTAATAGGACAAATGTAGATATTTTCTGCTTATGTTTTAGGGTAATCCTTTGTGTCCTTGAATTAGGAAGGCCAATGTCATGCCAGCTGTATTGGCATGCTTGAAAATTCAGCCTTTAGCACAGAATAATGATGAAACTTGCCTTTAGAGGAGAAAATCTGATCGAGTTCCAAAGATGAAAATATACCCCCCCAAAATAGAAATAATGTTAGTAATTAGCTAAAAAAGAGTGAGATTCAATGACTTAATAGTACCATTCAAAGAGTTTTAAGCTCTTTATAATTAAGAAAAAGTTTAGAAGAACAGAATATGAACTCTCCTGTTATGAATGGAGGTAGTTTGCTAGAGATGTTTTGGCAGCAAAGTAATTCCCAAAATAGAGTACTGGATTCACTCCCAGCTAAAAGGAGCAAAACTTGCAGATGTTGCTAATGCAGACAAAAACCAGAACGTATATATGTGACCAGATGCAGCAATTCTAAGAATTGCATCTGGCACAGAACATGTGGCTGTTTTAGCATCACACCAAGAAGTGTTACTTAAGTACTTATGTACCGTATCCTTCAGAATGCCCTGATTCAGCAAACAATTTAAATACATGCTTAACTTAAACACACAAATAGTCCCGGTGGGATTACTCATATACTGAGGGATGTATGGTTGGACTTGATGATCTTAAGGGTCTCTTCCAACCAAAATGATTCTATGATTCTATGATTCTATGTTTAAACAACTTGCTGAATCAAATCATAAAACCCCTAACAGTCTGATATGACTATGAGTAAACTGACTAACAAGATTCACCATATTTCCTGGAGACAAAAGCTCTTTTGTTTTTCTGTACTTTATTTGCTGCACTCTATTTCCTTCAGATGAATTTCTTCTCTTGGGTTTTGGTTTGCCTGATTCCTATTGTTATTGTTCATCAAATATTTCGTATAGAAGTGCTTTCCAAAACAAGACAATCAATCCAGAGCAACATATTTGCCATAATATATAATTGACTGAGTATTTTTCTGTCACGCAGTGGCTGTAGGATTTACAAAATTATTTTCTGCATGCATTTATGCTGATAAGCTAGAAAAGTAAATAAAATTTAATGCAAAAACCTAAAGAGAGCAATAGATGATAGTTATTTGGCCTCACATTAGGCATAACTACATTTGAGATTTTCAATTATATTCACAACACGATGAGGAGTCGTTAGGAAATTATCCACTTCACTTCACTACTTTCTTCTCACTTCAGATATGGACTGTCCCATCTGTCTTGCATTTGTGAATTTTCTGTCTAAGGATTATGAGAGATGGTGCAATGCAAAGGCTTGAGGGCATTGGTTGATTATGGGGAAACAACAGATGCCAATGTTTCCTTAAATAAAAAATAAATGTACAACACCCAACTTCCTGCTTCTAACAAAGGAGGTAAGAGACGTGCTAGTCAAATGCCATATTAATCCTTTCCCTTTTTTTGTTCTCACTTTATTTCCCATATTCTCTGTGATTGTCTTTAACACTAAGATCACTCAACCCCATCAGTGTAAAGCAGGGGTGTCAAACTCTTTTTCACCGAGGGCCACATCAGCCTCCCAGTTGCCTTTGAAGGGCTGAATGTAATTTTAGGACTGTATAAATGTAGGAGTAGTTACGTTGACACAGTCCTGAAATTACGTTCGGCCCTTTGAAAGCAACTGCAAGGCTGATGTGGCCCCCGGGTGAAAATGAGTTTGACATCCCTGGTGTAAAGGAAGCGATACAAAAGCGTCACTTGTTCCCATTGCCGCACAGGATAACTGACTGGAACACGCTGTCAGATGGGCCATTGCCCTCCTGCCCGCTGCTGGCCCTGCCTTCCTCACTGCCAGGCCTCTCTTCTTACTGCACAGGTTGCCCGTTCTCCCTTGTGCCAACTCTGGCACTCCTCACTCCTTTCCATGAGCCAATTTAACACGCTAACGCAGCAGAGAGCTAGCCAGGGTTGTAACTGCTTTTGCCTTCTGCTGCCAGGGAGGTCCATGGCAGCTTGTGGACGGGCCTGGTGGTCACCAGAGACAGCCCAAAACAAGTGGTGGGAATGCATGGCCACGACCAGGGTGGCCAATGGGAAGGGGAAGGGGGAAATCCCTCACCGCACAGCATGCAGCTCTTCAGCTGATCCACAAAACTATGTGCTTAAGAGGATGCAGAAGATTTGCCAAAGCATTTGAACAACAGCCACTGGCAGTATCCACTTTTGCCAGAGAAAATTCCCATAAGTGGTCAAGGGATCAAGCAGTGCCATGTTTCCTAAGGAAGAGCACCAGAGCTCCTACTCCCACACGTTCTGCAAACACTGCAGCAGACAGTTCAGGGCTGGAGGGAAAAAAGCCCATCACAGCAGGCTGGCAGTAGTTTACATGCAAAAAGGGGTTTAATTCTTAAAAGTATCGATAGTGAGTTATTTACCTAGCTCTAATACTTTACCTACACGACTTTATAAGAACATTACGAGGATTAGCTGATGTTTGTGAAGTGCTTTATGGATGAAAGTACTAAGTGTCCAGGACAGAGGCTACTGACACCAATTGCTTTCTGGCATTCTGCATTACGTATGCAAGGGAATAAATGAATTTAAACAGGTTTACTAAAACCCATTTGATTAGAAAAGAAATCACTTGTGAAAATGCTCAAAGGCAAAGCTCTTCACCAGGAAAAAGGGCAGTCCGTTCCTTCATTCTGGTGCAGTAGGACACAGTAGCCCTTGCCATCTAAATAGCATGCTTTAAATGTATGATGTGTGTAAGAAAACTCATTCACCACATTAAGCAATGTTGTGAAATCCTTCCCCTGAGAAGTAAAAAGCAGCAGATTGCAGTTAAGAATTTCATGATGCATCCTTGAAGACATTCCTTTCGAAGATGAGCAGAGGGGCACTAGGCCATACACCCTGGGAGTAGGTCACCCAATTAATCTTCATTTAGGAGAGCAGAATAATTGGCCTTTGAAGTAAAAGGTGCTCATTCAGATAAAATCTAGATGTTGTGGACTTTGAGATTTACCTATCACTAGTTATTAACCTTCATCATATTTAATTAAGCCCTGTGGGTAAGCACAAGCACAAGCACATTTTATACCCATGTCATATTTTCTAAAGGGAGGCTGAGCACAATGTCCTCTACCCCTCTTACTTTGCTGAGTGGGGATTCTGTCATCTAGTCTTTTCTTGTACACGGCAGAGAACGTCTGAGAGTACTCTATCTGGAGTAACCCGCATTTCTGCAGTTCACATGGAACATTAAGCATCAATGTTTACTTCAGGAACCCTAGTTATTGCTGCCATATAAGGCTGTTTACATTAATTCCTCCATCAGCACTAAATATCCGACCAAGTGTGAGAAGCCCCCTACTTTAGAGAAAGATGACATACTCCTGAGTATTTAATTCAGTGTCTCAGAAAGCAGAATAGTTTATCTGGGTATCCACTATCATGGCATTGATGGGTACTGAAGTTACAGGCATACTAGAGCTACCCATGACCTAAACCTCAGACCCGACCCTTTAAGATTCACAATTGAGTCAGTCCTAGCTGGTTTTTTTTACAATGAGGGTGGTAAAACACAGGCACAGGTTGCCCAGAGAGGTGGTAGATGCCCCATCCCTGGAAACATTCAAGACCAGGCTGGATGGGGTTCTGAGCAACCTGATCTAGTTGAAGATGTCCCTGCTCATTGCAGGGAGGCTGGACTAGATGACTTTTGAAGGTTCTTTCCAGCACGAACTCTTCTATGATTCTGTGATAGCTGAGGTAGACCTGATTTAAAAGGATCGTATTCCAAACCTTGTTGGGAAGCTCTACTCCAAGAAAAATCTATAAGGTCTGTAGCTTATTTGTCTATGCAAAAAAATAAAAAAAAGAAACACTTTTTTTTAAAGTAAGTCTATCAATTTGAGGAGTATTGTACCACGCCTGAAAAACTGTAGAGACTAAAATGACAGAGTATGTGCTTTTTCCTGGTTGCTGTTCCTGCCTAGATTTCTCCAGTCCCTAGAGGTTTTACGGTGCTTCAGTGATTCATTTACAAGTCCCGTGTTTGCAAGTGGCGTGAATGCAGTATTAAAACCTACAATGGTGATTTGTAAACTGTAGTCTTTTTTATCCATAGGGAGCCGAGCAGCTACATGATACTGCTGGCAAGCATGCCTTAAAGCATGGAACTGGAACTGCCTCTGCTGAGACTGCTGCACTGGAAAGAGCCATCCTCAAACCCAGCAGGCAGAAGCATCACCAGAAATACAAGACAACAGGAGAAAGGGAACTACTGCTGCTGTAGAAATAGCCACTGTATAGGACTTGCCATCCTTACCAAGAGAGTGGAAAAAAGATCGGCCATTACTGTGGTCCAAAGCTGCTTGCAATGACATCTGCTACCCATTTCATGAGTCTCCTGGGATGTTTGGGAGGGATGAGTTTTAGAGGATTGTAGGAGTTTGTGAGAAAGGGTAATGAGGTCACTCTGCAGGTCATCTCTCTCTTCTGAGATGCCTGTCTGCCCCATCACACGCAGATACCCTATCTTCACCTCCTGCAAGGTGCAGTGTGTTGTCCCTGAACAGCTGCCATTTACCATTATGTGCCTTCCCAGCATTGCAAATGGGGGGAAGGGCTATAGACCAAGGGAATAAAGGAGTTTTTGTGCTTTTTGCCTTATAAAGCCCCTTCACAGATCCCAACAGGAACACAGATCAGTGTAAAACGGAAGCAGCTCTTTTAGCAGGAGCACTAACCTCTTATTGCATAAGAAAGAGAGCCATTCTGCCACTTTAAGCCAGAAGGCAGAGCTGCAAACAGGGTGAATAGGTGAAAGCTTCAAAACCTCTCTTTGAGATGGGAAGAAAAACACACATTTTTGCTGAAAATGTCAGCCTTCCAGAAGCATCCTTCTCCTGAGGTTCACTGTAACCTTGCTGAGTGAATGCCAAACAAAACAGGGAACTTTGTTCACTGAGTGGGAAGTTAGGAATGTTTCCAGGAGCACTGTCATCACTATCAACTTCATCCACAGGTTCAGAGATGACTCAGTGCATCTAAGGATGCCACTTTTAGAAAACAAGCTGAGCGTGTTGCTCGTCACAGTGATGGGGCTGCAGTCAGGCTTGCTAGAGGGGCACAGTCTTAGCCCCATCAGTCCTATGCTAGTTCTAGGTGTTGAAATTATTTGACTTCTCTAACTGAAGAGAAAGTGGGGTTGTGTATTATGGTTCTGCTGATAAAGTTAGCCTAACCAGATCTGGTGGTGAATCAACGGTAAGAAATTGTGTGGAGATACCATTCAAATTATAAGAATGCATTGTGGGTCTGTATTTGGGTGATCATGTACTTTGTTTTTAAAGATTGATATGTAAAATCTCTGCAGTATCTTCAGACTTCAGTAAGGCACATAAAAAAGGCTACATCTTTTTCTTTGAATGCTGTACTGTTTCCATTGCCGAACTGGTACTCTCTCAAAGAGTGGAAGATTGTTCTCTTTTAGGTTCATCTGACCTTATTTGCTTTACACTGGAAAAGATATGTGCTATTTCTAATACCTGTTAAACTCAAGTCAATTTTTAAACAAAACCACATTTTTCCTGATTGTATCTCAAATACTAATGCTGTGATAGAGACAGGAAAAAGCAGCATGAACTGCTCTACTGGAGCAGCAGAAGAAAAGAAATCGCCAGGCAAGATTTGCTAATACCAGATTGGGTGGCATGGTACATTCTACGTGTTTAAAAATAACAGTATGACATTAGTGTATCAATGGTGCAAAATCAAAGGACTGCTGTCCTAGTTGGCAGGTCAGGAGCCTGGCATACATGACTATTTTAAGTGGTAGTAAAGTCTGTACAGTGACAGTGTAACCAAGAAAATGCCACTAGAAAAACTGTTCTCTGTTACACCAGTGACTGATTTTAGTTGCAGGGCTGGCTGTGCATTGCAGGTTGAATCTGTCCTACTTGCCATGTGCTTATTCTGGTGAAAAATGTACATGCATATGTTCACAAGGAACATGGACATGACAAAGGGTGCACAGGCACTTGAGTAAAATCCATTAAGTCTGAGCTTAGTAGCACGCCTGTGTCTAGTTATTATCACTTGGCTCTGGGGGCAAAGTGAGGTGATTGTGGAATTGGCTGCCATAGCAATTATTCTATATTTGTCATTGCATTAGTGACTTCCATGTTAATACCGGTGAAATTAAAAAGCCTATAAAAGTAGGATCCTGCCTGGTCAAGCATAGATATCTGAATGAAAAGTCACTGCAGTTCTAGATTTTGGTTTTTACCTATGTATCAAATCACTAAGATTTTTCAAAGCAAGGTAAAGAACTCCATTACCTATCTTCAAAAGTCTTAAACAAAACTTTAGAAGTCTTATTTCCTTGATTCCCAGTTAAATCAGCAAATTTCTCTCATCAATAGACTGCACAATCAGAATTTTGTGAACTGTATGAATTTCCTGTTAAAATTTTGCCGGTAGTTAAATATAGAAATGGCAGAGTAACTCTCGGAGTGGATCATTTTAAGTCTGCTAAGAGGATTAAAATATCTGATTCAGTGACACAGCCATTAGATGGATGACTTTTCAGAGTGAAGCAAAGATCAGCCCTGCTCTGATGTTTATCCTGAAACTGCTGTACTTATTAAGGTTTACTTTGAAGGTATGTTACCAGTGTGTTGACTCTCTATTTCAGCAATACTAAATGTGATTTCTCATACTTAAAGTGATTTTTACTTTATTCAGTAAGACATATGAAGCTATAAATAAGGAATGTGATTTTTTTATCTATGGTCCCCACTGGCTTAAGTTTACTGGGATTTTTGAAAGCCTTGTTGGTGCTCTGTTTCAGGATAAGACTGGGAAAATAACTGGACTTTTTCGCATTCTAGACCTAAAATCCTAATGCCGAAAGGAAGAGTGTATTACGACTGCTGTTCCTATGGCACTGCTACCCAGAGCTCAGACCTGACCCTTGTTCTGGCACAGAGCAAAGCCTCAACATTATGTCTTTCTCTTAACAACTTGTCTTGTCTTGATAAGAGATGGTGTATCTAAACATCTACCATTTACATATTTTCCCCAGTGGAAAAGATCATGATTTTGCCCAAAAACTTTGTTGATGATGATATATCAATTACCAAGAAAAAAAAAAAAAAAGAAGAGGTAAAGAACTTTGAATTGCTCCTAAATGGCAATAAGGTAAATTGACTGTTGAACCTCCAGTGTTATTTCCACTCCAGTAATAAACTACAACACATTGTCCTCCTGAACTGTATTGTATGTCCTTTCGTAGAAAGAAAAATGTCATAGCAAAATAGCTTCATGTGGTTAAAAGCAACATCACAGAATTTGTGCTGAGACAACCAAGGTATGTCAGCATGCTTGTGCTAAGTTTGTCTGCTGCTTTTTTCAATTTTTGCATAAATTAAAGCAAGTCAGTGAAACCTAAATATGAAATTGGACATCCTTAGTCACCTGTGACTCAGCATGAAACTAGACTCTGATCCAAAACCATGTAGAGCCAAAGCAGTCCTAACAAGCCCTTTGCTAAACTCCCATTGAACCGAGGTAGAAGTTTTTAGGCTCTGTCTTGGAGTACAACCTAAATTAAAATAATGGGAAAATTTACGATTAAAAGAAATGAGTGTCACTTCTCTTGAAACCATTGAATGGGAATTATTACCTTATTGGAAGTGACAGCTGAAGAAAACCTTCAGGCTCTGCTCAGACCCTAACATGTTCCCCATGGATTCCCATGAAGTGGCAACATGGTTTATCAAGGAATGAGTTGAACATGTTGACAGTACTATGTTAATACAAAAGGCTACTATTTACAGTGAACAGCTGGAACTGGAAAGTACTTTATTATGCTGCAACTACACTGCTACCATTTGTATAATTCTGCATTTTTTGTTATTGCAGACCCTTTTGATCTTAGAAAATCATGACCTTCTCAAGAGTGCAGGTCTCTTCAGCAGAAGAGGCCTAATCCAACACTGGCTTCTCTTGTAATTTTCTCAAAAACATTAATTCTAACAATAAATAAACAGAATTGAGGTGGATTTGTCAAGCTATCCTACTACTGCATTTATATTAATTAGTTAATTAATTAATTCATTCAGTCAGTCATCTCTTCAAGTTGCTAAGTTACTTACACAAACTTCAGTAATTTAGTTTTTAAGCACAGCATCAGACAAAGCTTGCCATCTGCACAGGAAAAAAAAAGGTGCGATCTCTTAGAGAGTATCATATTTTAAAATCTCTGTGGTCTGTTTTGTGCATAGGACTGAAAAGCTATTTTCAAGTCTCAAACAGCAGAAATTACTTTTGTGCTTTCCTTAGAGGACATAGATAGAAATGTGATTTATTTGGTTTTTTTTTTTTGGCTTAAGTATGTTTTTTCGTGGGCCAAGAGGTAAGCTGCATGTTGTAATGTCTTCCACACTCTGGAGGCGTATCTTGAGGCAGATACTTAGAATCCAGCCCTTGCAGATGAAGTTGGGTTTTGTAAGATGTGTATGTCTATGAGCATGCCTGCCTCTCCTTGGTCTGTTTCTTTTCAGGCTTTTTCAAGAGGAGATTCACTAAATATTGAAGGAAGAAGGGGAGAGTCCCTCCATCTCTGTCATTAACTTCCTGAATTACTACTGGTTCCTCCACTGAAACCTGACAATGTGTGTTGGATGGAAAACAAAACAGAACCTCAACTGCTACAAAACAGCCACTGATGTAATTTTACCGACAGCCACGCTTAGAGTCTGTCCTACTCTGGTGGGTGTCTGGTGATGTATGTTGCAGTGAATGTACGTGAATCTCTCCACAATTTATATATAAAACATATTAATAAAGCTTACTTCCTGTAGGCATATTAATCTTATTGTCTCCAGCTTCTTATGGTTCATGGCATGCACTTACCAGTTTGCTCATATGGATAAGAAGCATTGAGAACAACTGAGTTATTGAAAGCTTTTGTCTAAACAACATCTCTGTACTAAACAGCCACATGCATGTGATGCTCTGTTTTGTTTGACACACCCCTGTTTATTCCCATAGAAAAGCTAAGCCTTTTCTTCTAAATTTGTAATCAAATTTCCAAGATAACACAGTCTCCAAGACTTCCACGGGTATTAAAGTTGCACATTTTTCCCTGAAATAATATTAAGAAGTTAGGTTCAAGTTAATTGACGTAAACAGACATAGATCAATATTAAAATCAAGAAAATGAGAGCATTAAAAAGAAACTGAAGTAAAAATACACATTCAATATCACCACCCTCAAACACTGTCCTTTGCATTGAAATTTATATTTTGAATCCAATATGGGGTTCATGTTTACTGTTTTCTTGAAAAAACAGAATAATTTTGACAGAAGTAGAACTCCACAATGATTAATTGTACTTCCACACCACATGTGATAACAAAGAGAGTAGTAGTGATAAGGGTATTCCCTTGTCATGACTACCTACCCATCCCATACTCTTCAATAACCATTCTTTAAACAGTGGGACACCCACAGGGTCTAATTTTCACAAACTCATCCTATCTATGCACAGAATAGAAGTAGTGATTAATTCTTCAAAAGGCTTTGTTAAAGCCTTCACTGTTGAAAAATTATGCAGCAGGAATGATAATGTAAAACATGATTGTTGCTGTTGTCTTTATAATGCTTTCCCTTCTGAAGGATTGGATTTCACCAATGGATTTATCTAAATACTAAGCAAAATTTGCACCTCTTGAACTGAACATCAGATTTTCGAACTGAGAAATAAATATTGCCAGAACTGAAGCTTTCAACAATAATGACCTTGTGAGAATATAAATCTTTGTGTTGACAAGTCATCATATGAACAGTGTTTTTTAGTGCCTTTTGCTATAGTTTTTGTAACAATGAATAACTAGAAGTTTGTGCAACAGAACAACAGATTGTAACAAGGAAGAGGGCACATCACCACTTCCAGAAAGTGCTGATCAGATGTCCCAGGCCACACATGGGGACAGTGCTGACATGATGGTATTTTGCCCTGAATTTTAATGAACAGGATAGAAAGAAAACAGCAATCATGTCTGTAGCAAATCATTAAGCACCAGAGCCACAGACAGAGAGCAGAAGACAATTCCCCAAATGCCCTTCCCATCCAATTTTCTCTGCCATTGGCACTGTCTGTAACTACTTGTGCTTAATCTCATGACCTAAATGCACAGGGCTACTTTTTTTTTAATCATCTAGCTACAGAAGAAAGGCATGGTTTAAAACAGCACAACCCAGTGCCAAGACTAAAAAATTTTAGGGATTGATCTTGCCTCTTGATTACGTCAATGACAAAACTGCTAATGTCCTGATCTTAAACAACTGAATGCTGTAGCTATAAAAGTACAAATTAAGCAGAGGGAAGAGTCCAAGCAATTCTGCATTACGGAATATTGCCAAGAAGTATGGACTTAGTACACAGGCATAACTACTCAGGGCAGGGCGAGAAAAACTACTTGCAGAAAGCTTACTCAGACTCACTTTCAGCTTTCAGGCTGAAAGCAACTAAACAGATTCTAGATCATTAGCACAAGTCACACTAAGGAAGATACGGGCTAGCAAGCAAAGTGCAAGTCTAGATCTCCCAGGGCTTTTATATTTAGTTTGCCAACCCACAGAGCAATCTCTCCCAGTATATTGTTACTACTATTACCTGAATCCCCTGGACCAGAGCACATATGTGCATGTCCACTTGTCATGGAATTGCACCTTTAGTATCTAAAGTTACGAAGAAATTTTTTCACAATGAAGTGGTAAAATAATGGAAGAGGTTGCCCAGAGAGGTGGTAGATGCCCCATCCCCGGAAACAATCAAAGCCAGGCTGGACAGGGCTCTGAGCACCCTGATCTAGTTGAGGATGTCCCTGCTCATCGCAGGGAGGTTGGACTAGATGACCTTTGAAGGTTTCTTCCAACCCAAATTATTATATGATTTTATGATTCTATGATTCTTGAGATGAAGCACAAAATAAATTTCAAAAGAAAATAGAGAGATCAGATGTCTCTGATTTCTTAAACATTTCTCCTCCCGCTCCCCTATATTTAAGGCCTTATTTAATAAATTCATTCATGTATCTGCAGGATTGTGCCTCTAGTTATGTTTGTGTCACTCTTAGGATATCCTTTGTACTCACTGATATCCCAACTTTGGTAACGATCTTTAATAATAAGCACTACCCTGGGCATCCTATGGTATTCTGTTATCCTTTAGTACCATACTTATGACCATGCTTTATTCCTTTCTGTGATAAGCCTCGTGACAGGTGTCTGTTTTATGTCTCCCTTTAGTGTGCATAAAAGCAGCAACACTTTTGATTTGCCCTTTGATCCTTTTAGTTTTACTTTGCTTTAATCAAAGGCTGACAAAGCATTCTGGCACAACTGAAGAGAGTAGATGTCCAGGAGAAACACAAGTCTACAGCGCACCCTCTGTATTGAGCAGTATCAAAATAATTTGAAGAAAAAGAATAATAGATAGAGCCTTTTTCATGTAAAATGGGGGCATCCATTATGTTTCTCTAAGCACTAAAAGGTAATATGGATACATATAGCAACCAGATAGTCCCTTTCTGCTCCAGGTAGTCATTTAGAAAAAGTAAAAGTGTCTCACATTAAGTATTTGGAGATTACTAAAATGGTAGGCAACAGTGCAAGGATAGAACTAAAAAAATTATTTTAAAATACACCCTCTATGCAAGATGTCAAGTCCTAGTCAGATTATAAAAGGGATTAAATAACTTCAAAGGAAAATTAATACATAAAGTTGATTCTTAATATCAGAACCTGGTCTGCCTGAGCACAAATGTTAGAGGTTCTTTAGATCTCAAAAATGTTAATTTCTTTTTGCCTGCTACCAATACAAATTGTCTTGCTGGATAACAGACAAATGCCCATCAGGTAATTTGTCAGTTTATACCTAGCTAAAATCTCTGTGTTTCTTTACAAGATAGAAAATATAAGGAAGGTAGATGCTAACATGATAAACTGTCATCATTTTACCAGAGGTATTCAGTAATTCTCTTGTGACTATTTATAGTCATGCTGGAATTTAGGAAGATTTACCAACCTACTGATATTTTCTGCCCTGTGGAAAAAAAAAAATCCTCCTTACATGTCTCAAATATTTTGTAAAGCAGTGAATAAAAATGCAGCAAGAACTGAATGTTCAGAATTTTTACAGCACCTTTTTATCTCTTCAATTATTTGTATTTTTATATTTTAATCTCAGTCATTTTATATTGCAGTAGGTTTGTGCTTGCTCAACACAATCCTGAAATAAATTGCAGTTAATCTTACTTTTTCCTAGACTTCATCCATTTTGAATCATCTATAGAATATAACTGCCCCATGAAAACTGTGTGGTTTTTAATTAAGTTTATTTAAGGAGCCCCAAATTATGGACACAGTGTAATGCTAAGGAAATCTAAACATTAAATAGTGCAAATAAAAGCTAGATTATTTTAGTGGTGTTTTTGCTTTGAAAACAAAATAGGACCAGAATGCCCAACTCTCTTTGTCTTGAAGGAAAGATCTTATCCAGAACTAACATAATTACAATTAAGTTAAAAACACACTGATACTTTCCATAGCTTTTTAATTAGACTGGAATTGACTGAGAGTTAGTTTTTTTA
This sequence comes from Pampusana beccarii, assembly GCA_013399365.1. Taxonomy (NCBI): domain Eukaryota; kingdom Metazoa; phylum Chordata; class Aves; order Columbiformes; family Columbidae; genus Pampusana; species Pampusana beccarii. Next base: position 865,795 of record VWYH01010734.1, read on the forward strand.
TACCAAATTTTCCCCAACTTCTATAACTTTTTTGAGAGCATCTTGACTTCAGAGGGACTGAAATAACTGTTCAATATGCCATTACAGAGTTTCTAGTCCTATTTTCTAATGTGAATCTCCTGATAGATTTTTGTTGGGTTTTAGTATCACCCAGATAGATCTTTTTAATTGTGAGTATTTGTACCGGCAGTTGTGTTCATCAGTTGGAATGGGATAAAGAACATTCCTGACCAGATCTCTGGGATCAAGGGTAATAATAAGTTATATTAGTTGTAGACCTGTAGTACAGCAAGAAGCAACATGAGGTTTCACATTTGGTGAAGGTGTTAACAGAGCATTGGCTGGATGCAGGAATCACTAGTTCCTTTCAGGGCTCTGAGGAGAACTGCTCTATGCTGGCGTCAGTCTGTCTGTCTTGCTCCCTGTTTCTTTCCCACCCCTGCTTCCTTGTTTACAGCCCTTTTCTTTCTTGGTTGCTTATCCACATCCTCACTGCATACAAAATGTCTTCTCAAACTTGTCTCAGGCTTCCTTTAGACTTCTAGGCTCTCGTCCTCCACCTTCTCCTCTTTCTCGGTCCTCATCCAACCCATTTCTCTTATGTGTTGCTGCCTCTGCCCACGCATCTTCTTCTATTACTTAGCCTCCCCAATACCTCACAGCAACATCCCTTTGAAGACCCATTGCCTCCCTAGACTTTGTCTTGATGCCTAGTTCCAAACCAGGTGTTCCTCAGGATTTCATGTCTAATGTCTTCTCACAGGAACAAAGGGATGGGATCTCACAGCCCAGACACCTTTCTTTTTTACTGTAGGAAACTACCTCCTAAACCAGATCGAACTCCAGGCAAAAATTAAATATTGGGTATTCCAGACCTCCTTTGACTTCCAGACCAAACTTAACCAGATTTAGTTCACACGCTTTTCCTTTATGCCAATGTTCTCCACATCCCATGTTAACTGATTTACTTAGAGACAGCAAGCATGCCCTCTTTTTAAAATTTTTACTAAACTGAATAAACTATGTTTTTCTAACCTTCTCCCTCTAAGTAAAGTTTTCCAGTACCCATTCATTTTAATCTTCTTGCTCTGCACCTCTTCAAGTCTGGATTCCTCTTCCTTAAACATAGCCATCCAGAATAGAACAAAATATTGCAAACAGGATCTTACACATTAGCTCTGTTACTTTCCTTGCTGTACTAGAGATGCTACATCTTAAGCTTTCACACATATATTTGAGGCTATATATGTCAGACTGATGTCCTATATATTCCCATAACAGAGTCATACTCCTGGTTTCTTTATCCTCATCAGTTTCTAAGAGTGGACAAATTACAAATTTATTGATGAAATTTGTATTATTCATTCCTAACCCTACTTCCAGCTACTGTACTGAACCCTATTTGTGCCACTCTAGCTGTCAGCGATATTCTGAAATGTTCCCTGAATGGTGTCTTAACTCTTCTTGAATATCGTCAGTGTCTCACAACTGCTTGTTACCTGTAAATTTAGCACACTGTCATTTTTGGTGTCAAGATCGTTAATAAAAGCATTTAATGAGTTCTACCTCAAGACTGATCTTTGAGAAGTAATCACTCTACAGTCAGATAGGTACTCTTTCAGCACAATTTGGAGCTCCCTCTCTAGCTTTTTCTTTGATAACCTTATAATTCTTCTATAAAGACTGCACTTTCTACAGTTTAACTAATAGTTTCCTATGTGACATCAGGCTGAAGACAAGACAAAGGAAATGCCGTATCTCTAATCTGTAAAATTAATTCCCTACCGAAGAAAGGTGTGAAGTCAGTATACTGTGAGGCATCTTCAGGAGAATCAAGTTATATTTTATCCCATTTTCACTTACTTTATGCTGCTAGTTATTCTTACCACAAACATGTCTGCAAGGACAGACCATGTCTAGATCAAATGCATGAATCTCATTATAAAAACCATCTCCCCACCACACACATCTTAAAGGCTTTTGTCATGTTTGTTTTTATTTTGTCATACAGTCCAACCCCATAAGACAATAGCTCTGTTCAAAGGCCTTGCTATAAATCATAGAATCGCTGAATCACTCTGGTTGGAAGACATCCTCAAGATCATCAAGTCCAACCATAACCTAACTCTAGCACTATATCATGTCCCTAAAAATCTCATATGTATGCCTTTTAAACACCTCCAGGGATGGTGGCTCCACCACTTCCCTGGACATCCTGTTCCAATGCCTGACAACCCTTTCCATGAAGAAATGTTTCCTAATATCCAATCTGAACCTCCCCTGGCACAACTTGAGGCCATTTCCCCTTGTCCTGTCACTTGCTGCTTGGGAGAAGAGACCAACACCCTCCATGCTACAACCTCCTTTCAGGTAGTTGTAGACAGTGATGAGGTCTCCTCTCAGGCTTCTTTTCTCCCTCAGCTGTTCCTCGTAAGGCTTGATCTCCTGACCCCTCACCAGCTCTGTTGCCCTTCTCTGAACTCTCTCCAGCACCGCAATGTCTTTCTTGTAGTGAGGTGCCCAAAACTGAACACAGGATTCAAGGCAGGGCCTCACCAGCACCAAGTACAGTGGAATGGTCACTTCCCTAGTCCTGCTGGCCACACTATTCCTGATACAAGCCAAGATACCGTTGGCCTTTTTGGCCATCCAGGCACACTGCTGGCTTATATTCAGCTAGCTGTCAATCAACAATCTTACAAACTCATGTGTCAAATCTTTCTTCTGTAATATGCAGTGTTTCATTTGCCTCACTTCACACAGGAGGAGAGAGGATCCCACTCCCAAGGCCAGAGAATCCAACTATTTATTTTCTCCTTAACCTGGGATTGTCAGCGCGAGCCTATGTGTGCACCCAGATGGTCCTGTTCTCCTGCTACCCTTACCCGTTGTAATTCCCTGCTGTGAACTGGCTCCAGGGCTTCAAAGTTAGCTACATCCAGTCCATCACTAGTTTTCTGTGCAAAGGAGGGGCTTGCAGGGACGTTTTCAATGCACATTGCAGTCAAACTAGCAGCAGTGTGATAGGGAAGAACATGGCACACATGACTAGCTCTTAGACTGTCTCTCTAGCTGACACCAGAAACCAGGTGAAACTGAGGACAAGATCACGGTTCTGAAAAGTGAGCGTAAGGCAACATGATACATCTACCAGCTGAAGCTGGGGTTTAAGGGTACACCAGTGCTACCATTTTAATTTGGGGCCAGAACACAAACTGGAGCCTCAACCTGCTGAGCACCCACACTGCTTACCTGCTGATTTGCAATCTAGGATGTGTCAGCTAGCTCTCCAAACAAGGGAGCTGATGTGCAGGGCTCGGGTATGCCCCAAGTCTGAGAGCTGCACTGACAAGGAGTTGGCACTGGCAATGCTCAGAATGACTCATCACCCAGGCTTCAAAAGGCTTGGCATCTCTTTCTGTACCATCCCACTCTTAGCATCTCACCACAAAAATGAGATCACTTTATCAGAATAAGCTGAGATCAACAAGAATGCTAGGGGACAAAAGAAGAAGAGTCTCAGGCTGTTTGGGACAGAATGGAGTAGAGAAGGTTGGATAGGGCCCCAGGTAAGGTAGAACAAACAGTTTGCATGCCCTCAGGCAACTGAAGAAACTCAAGCCCGCCTTCCTGCACAGCTATTAAAGGGTTACCACACACCCTGGGACTCCTTTAAAACCATTGCTGCCACAAATAGTGTCAAAGTAGTAGAGGAATCTTGGCCACTGTGAACAAGTACAACAGGCTCTGGCTATAAACGGTTTGTTCAAAGTCAAGTAGGAAACCTGTCGGCACAAAAAGGAAGAAAGCTCAATTTTTCCAGATTTCAGAGATAATTTCAGCCATATTTGTTCACTCTTTAAAAGAAAAAATTAAAGCTTTAAAGTTGAAGATGGATGAACTATTCATAGCAAATAATGTAGCCATCAAACACAGACTTCTAGTCACTTGATATATTATCAATGGATAGCCTGATTTTTATGAATATGCTCATTAGTTGTAATTGTTTAACAACTGATTTATCTGAAAAAATTTCATCCCGAGTTGTCTCTGATCTACTTGCTCTTCGGTTAATCATGTGGTACATGATTACTTTCTTCCCTCATAGAGTAAGTGAAATATTGTCAGTATCTGCGAACACTTGCAGCATGAATATTCATTTGTGAATGCACATGTTATATGACCTGTCATTAAAGGCATCCATTATCCCACTATGAAGAGTAGTTTGAGTATTTTAAAAAATAAATGTAATTTATTGTAGCATCTATTAATTAGAAAGGTTACTTTAAAAATACGACAACGTAATTACCCTTAAATGTTAATTTATCCCTTGCTGCAAATATTTTTTCCTTTTAAATACACATTTTAAATGCTGCTATAAATGTTGAATTTGGCTTCTTAACTCTTGCACAGCTGAACACACTTTTTAGCATGGGTTATCTTCAGAGAATCAGCATGTCTACCCCCAAACCAGAAGGTATGATAACAATTTGCGTTCATATTTATACTATGTCTTCTTGAAAGGTTTTACACTGCAGGAGACTGAGAAAAGTGGTACCTAAAAGTTTAAGAGAAAAAAATAGAGACAGGGAGAAATTGCAGCCATTCACAGGAAAAACTAAATTCCCTAGGAAATAGAAAAATGGCATAAATAAAACAAGATGACGTGCTGCGGAACAGTTAAAAAACTTCACAGCAAAGAAAAGCTTGTAACAGTAAATGACTAAAGAGAGGAGGACACCGAAGATGGAAAGTCTGCATGCAATTCAGGCATATTAAAGGAAACTTCAGGTCTGTGTTAAAGAATGGCATTAATCGGTTTGTTTACACTGGAAAATATTACACATTATTTTGGATTTTTTTTTCTTTATCCAGAAATAGCACTCTAAGTGCTACTTCTGTGCTGTTTCAATCACTTCTTGCATGTAAAATCAATATCTGCATATGTAGCATACCAAGTGAGGTAGTGACAAATAATGGACCACAATATGATTTGTTAAGATTTGTTTCTGATGTTCTGCTAAAAATTTGTTCTGCTAAAGAGTATGGTTTTAAATGCTTCACTGTCTGGGGTACCCACAGTGAATTGACCTCATAAAAGCTATGCTAAAATTTTTAAAAAACAAACCTTCAAAAGAAATTCAGATCCCTGCTTCAGATCCCCGGAGTTTCAGGGAATGGTTATAATAATTGCATAAAATGCTTTCACACAGATCAGTGGGAAGTTGGGAGTCTCCTATGTAGTCACTATTGCTAATGAGAGTATAGAAATTTTTTATTAACCGTGAAGAAAAGAAAAAGATTATGTGATAAAAGGTAATATAAGTTAAAGATTTTTCATCCATAAGACAGTGAACTTTAAAAGAATAGCAAAACATGGATGCAAAAGGCAAGCATCTCTTTGGAAGATGTTACCTGCTTACTTACCGCAGCAATTATTAAGTAGAGGTGGATCAGCAAGAGAAATAGGAGGCCTGCTTTTGGACAGAGTTGCGATATTTGTGAAAAACAACATCATTTTCCAAAAGGTTGTAAACAAGAATAAAATGGACCGTTAAGAACAGAAGCGCATATATTCTCTAGAAAGAAAAGCATTCAGCAACAATCAAGATCATTATAATAATATCATCACTAAGGATTTTATAGTGGAAGAATCAGGTCCAGCAACTTGCATTGTGCCTTGAATATAAACAGAGCATGTGTTAATTTTAAATTGGACAGTAGACATTAGGTCCAGCTGCACATCAAAATTACAACTAAAAATAGAAAAGAAAACCTAGTCATGTGGAACACAGTAAATCTAACATTTTACTTTGGAAAGCCTACTTCTAGTGTGAATATTTGTGGAGTGGTTATTAAGAGAAGCAAAATCCTAAAAGATTACATAAATTGGCTCTGGTCTTCCTTTCCATGCTACACTCTATGTAACTGAGCTTGATTTTGGGACTAATATCTTGAAAATTATGCTGTATATGAAGGTTAGGGTACCAAAGGTAAACCAAGGTATTTGAATGTCTCACTGTAAATTATTCCTGTCTGGTTCTTCTTTCCTAATATAGATGTTTTAAAGTTCCAAAATATGACTGAAACTATGCTGTCTATGCCCTTCTTTTTATTGATATATTATTCATACAACACAGATTGAAGACAAATTGCCTCAATAAATTGTGTTATTTCATGCAACAGTGGGTATAACATTGTTGTTCTCATTGTGTTGGCACCATTGGAAAGATATTTGATTGTTGTAATGTCATAGAGTTTTTTTTTTCAGTTTAGCACCATGCAGTTTATTACTTTTAGCTGGTGTTTTGATTTTTGTTCCTCTGCCACCAGAAATCTCATTTAAAAATCATAATCATATGACTTCTTTATGGTAAATGAATACTACTTTTAAAAATCCCTAATAGAATGCAATTGAATTCATTGGAGTTTTCAGCAGTTCGTTCTGTGCTAGAATACGAATAGATACAAATTTCTCCCTCTTCAAACTATTTTATTTATATTTTTTTGATATTATATTTATTATTATATGAGACTTATGAATAGAAGATTTTCTTAGACTCTCACTTGAATTACTGTACCATCAGTTACTGGAATCTTACTGGCTTAAAAAAAACTTGAAGGCATGAAGCAGTTGCTGAATGTACAGGAACCAGTAGGAAAACCCAAATACCAATATTTGCCTCGCAGGTTTAAGATAATCTCACCTAAAGCCTTATTGGTTTATTAATTGATTGATTTTGCCCAAACTGGTGATGAAGTGGAAGTCTTGCATGAGAAAAAATCGTATCTCTAGCCAGAGTGTTGGGTCTCTATCAAACGACATTGCTATTCTATGTGGACAGAGGTGAATAAACAGAATGCAAAAAGGAATATTTCAAGATTTGAGAATATTGAGGCAACCTGGCAAACCAAAATGGATGGTGACACCCTCTCTCTAAAATAATTTCTTGTCTTTCTTGTGAGTTTCCAAATATATGACAAAAGAGAGTGGGAAAAGAGACAAATATAGATGGTGATAATTATAGAAAAAGCCTTCTGGCACGTCCAGAAATAGAACGCAAACTTCTGACTCATAGGTCTGCATTCTAGCCACCAAACCACACTGCATTTCTTAGAGACTTATTTTTATTGAGTAAATGGGTATTTCATAAATATCAAGATTGAAATGTATTATAAAATTGTCACCAAAATCTCATTTCAAATACCATTAAGAATCTACTGTGTTCACATACATTTTGAAATAATGCCCCACAAGAAAGCCCCCAGACTACAAGGTGTTACATCATTTCATTAATAATGCTCAATATTTTAAAAATCATCAGCGTTAAGCTATCTGAGCTGGGCTATGAAAATCCCTCAAGTGTAAGTAATTGGAATTTTGCAAGGATCCTTATTTTATTAGGAAACACAGAAATGGCAAATCATAAGGGTGTTTCCATGAACAGAGACAGTATCATGCTATTGTGAATGAAATTAGTTTTAGCCTAATATTTTGTGAGCATAAAGGAAAGCTGTATGTGTCCCCAATCTTCATTATTAATTCTCTTCGACTTCTCTGCAGTTAGGAAGATATTTTTTAAACAGTTTGAAGGAGATTTTAGTTAAATAAGCCTAAAGAGAAAACATTCCATTTTCTAAGAAATAGATGGGTTTGGTGTCCTAAATGTGTGCCCCATGTAGGTGATACTCAGTTCACTGAGTTCTAGAAGCTTATTAGGCATTTTTTGCATACAAGCACCACCCTGTTCCTTGCATCCATAAATTATGTGGAGGGAATACAAGTTTGGAAAGCATAAGAGATACAGATCCAGAGCCCCACATGTATGCAGGCTTATAGAAACAACATGTGTATGTACAAACATCCTTTGCAAGTTATGACTTTTTTGGGGAGAAGAACAGCACAGTCTTACATTTTAAGAGATTTTTATATATGGGAAAGTTGAAGGTTTGAGGTTTGTGGAACATCGTTTTCATTTCTGTGAATACAAGCAACCAAGCAGCCTGAACAATCTGCTTGGCACAGAGGAAACTGATCTTGAGGAGAATAGCCTAGCTACAACCAGGAGCAGTAAATGGGCAACAAAAGGGGACAGAAAAAATCAGCTCCTATTTAATTCAAAATAAAAATGTTGAGAACAACATTCATCAAAATATCAGAAGAAACGAAGACTCTTTATATGCCGATGTATGGGCATATTAGGCACAATGTATGGGCATGATAGGCAAGGGATATGCAGACTGCTTGCTTATGAGCAAATATTTCAGTTATTCACTGAAAGTAGGTGGAAGGGGGCATATTAATCAAATGTTTTAAAACTTTATATATTAGAAGGAATTAAACAGCAAAAGCAATGGAAGAAGAGTGTTCTTGCTCATTCATTACTCCCAAGTCACTGACAGCCTGGGGCCAAAAGGTCTTGAATCATCATGCACCACCATTTCAACAGAAAAATCACAATATTGATAGAGTGGGCATGTTCTTCCTTCTACTAAAGCTCAGTGCAGGGTGAGTTACAGAAGTACTCTCTAAAAACATGCAGGGGGGGGAAATCAACTATCTTTGGGGCCTTTCTTTCCTATTGACAGATGTTTTGGCAAAAACTATGCTACCCCTGGAACTTGTAAAACTACAGATGAATATTTCCTGACCTGTTAGTGTGTTTGACCTGGAGGCATTGTGGACCACAGAAAGTGCTTGATTATCAGGCTAGCAGTGTGTAATTCAATGGAAGTGATGGAGACTGATTTACATTTCTGATGTAGAAACAAAATTAAATGTACAACTGTGTAACCAATATGTTCTAGACTTGGTACTTTAATAGGCCCAACTTATAAATGCTGAAAATAATTATGAATAAGATCAGTCAAGAAAATCTATAAACAGAAGCATATGAGAGATGGCTGGAACTGTTTCATATCATATTAAAAAATGTAGTCCAAAAAAAAATGGAAAAATATCCACACTGCCTGAAAAGCAACCTAGTAAGGGAAAAGAGTGGGTACAAAATTATATTCACTTTATATATGTATGGATATACGTTTTAAAAATGGAACAGAGGAAATATATCCATAACTACTTCAAGTGTTCTGACTGTGGTTCATTATTTTTAAATGTGTATAAACATGGGGTAAACTCTCAACATAGTGCTCATAATAAGATTTTGATGAGAAAACTGTTCATTCCTCTGTTTAATATTTATGAAATAAGCATTTCCTTAGTGAAAGTAAGCCTTTAAGTGAAGCAGTGTGGTTCTATGACCAGAATGAAATGAATATAAATAATATAAATTAGAAACTAAGAGCTATAGAAAATGTATCAAAGGAGAAAAAAGTAACATGATGAAAACCCTCCAGTCAGCAGAGTAAAAAACAATGCAAATGAGACTTTTAAGTAAACTAGGAACAAAAGAAATCCTCAGAACAGTGTCAGTGCATTGGTTTTTGATAGGGATTCTGCTTTCTTCTGTCTGGGCTCAACTCAGAATTACACTGTGACAAGGATCCAGTCTCAATGCAGGGGGCAGGGGTAGACTTATCCTGCTTAATGCAGGAAAGGTGAGGTGGTCTGTCAGAAATGTGCTTTTCCAGCAGTGGGATGATGCAGCCAAGCCCTGTGGTGATGAGGGTGCTGTGACAGTTCCCACATTACCAATACTTTGGTCACTGCTGCTTAACAGCTTCCTTAAGTGAGGTGTTTCAAAAGAAGAACATCCAGGTAACTTGTATTTTAGACAGGAGCTGATTTTTGTTGTCTTGAGCTTCCTACTGGGAGCTAGGTCTCAACTTTTTGCTTGTCTGTTTTCTCTGAAGACTTCCTGGCAGGTTGTGTGTAGAGGACCTCCCTAAGATCTTTCGTTCCCACCCTGCCTATAACATGTCAAACAGACTGCTGGAGAAGTGTTGCCCTGTTAACCTTCCAGCAAAATGATGGAGAGCCAGAAACCTGGAAGTTCAAAGAGTACTGACCTGCAGACTGCTGAATGCCTGGCTCCTTAACAATCCAAACTCTCCTGTGAATTTGGGGAAACAAGCCAGGAAGGCTACTAAGGAGCTAGAAACACCAAGGGCCGCAGGGTCTTCAGTTATGGGTCAGAGTACGGCATGAATTGCCCCAGAGTCATGATTCTTGGCCTTTCTGTTTCCAAGAGGATTTCTTGATCTGTCAGGGCTTGATTCCATACTCAAAAGTGAATGCATTGCAAATCCTGTGCAAACTGTCTACATGGGTCCTGACATGAGCTACAGGAAAAGGTAGGCTAGAAGACTGTTATTTCAATGGAGATGACCTAAGCTCAAGCTTCTACTGAGGAGAAGGGAAAATAAAATCCCAGCACAGGGCACAAAGGAGTTGTAGGTAGAAGAAAACAGCATATCATCAGGAATGTGTTATTGCAATTGGGAAAAAAACAATGGGAATACTATTGTTAGCCCCACTGACATGGGCACCTAAAAATATTCACACACTCATCCTATGCCACTACGACCCAGACAATGCTTTGCCCAGGCTGAGGCTTGTAGGTGAACTGTTGGATCATCAGTATGGCAGCGTTGCTTGTGCAGGAATAGCAAGGTATTCATAGCGGAAGGAAAAGGGAAGTCCGAGAGATTTCTGTAGGATCTGTAGTCAGAGGAAGGCACTGCATGGAATTCCAGGAGGAAGACTTGGGAGCAAGTTTCAGAGCCACCAGCCTTCTTCATCACCTTGTACCAACCAACATGCTCTTCCGACCTACTCTCAATCCCACAATACCAAGGTCTAGAGGTCTTGTTTCCATTTTGTTGGACAATACATATGCATAAAGGGTGGAAGAATTTCTCTGCCAAGAGTAGTTTGGCAGACAAAAGAAAAATTGTTTCTAAACAACCATCAAACAGAAAATGATTTTTTTAATGTCCTTTCTGGTCCACAAAGAACACAGGATTGTTTAAAATTATTTGCATATAACCTGCCTGCTCCTTCTAAACAGTGTATTGTTGAACAGGATTACCTATAATCTTTGGTACCATCTCAGAGTTTTAGTTCCTCAGTCCAATGTCCATCTACATGCATCTACAGGCAACCTTTTATGTGATTTGGGAATGCTCAGCACTTTTTTAAGTCAAGTCCTTCCTTTTCTCAGGACTTTTTCTGACCACACAGCATTGATTGTCACACTGCTGTGAGTACCACGCCAGTGGTAAGATTCCAGCTCAGTTCCTCACAACATGCCTGAACTAAAACCCACAGTACAGCCTTCCAAAAATGGCACCATCCCAGATTTACTTTGTGGCATACTTAATTCTCTTAATTCTTTCAAAGCCCAGTGCACTTCAGCAATGTTGGACTGGAAGATCAATGCAGTTTTACACTGCTTTGAAGGTCATGTCTGAAGGTCTTCTGTATTAAGCAGTCGTAGGCTTGTGTTTCCAAAAGTGACTAGTGATAGTGGAGGTTTCAGATTTATGGGTGGTTAATCAAAAGGTTGTAAAGTACTTGTTTTCTCTGAAACTACTGAGGATCTGTCTTAGAAATCAGCTCTTATAGAAAGAAGAAAATGGTTTAGAAAAAAGAAAAAAAGAAAAAAGAAAAAAGAAAAAAGAAAAGAGAAGAAAGGAAAAAGAAAGGAGAAGAAGAGAGGAGAGGAGAGGAGANAAGAAAGGAGAAAAAAAAGAAAAAAGAAAAAAGAAAAGAGAAAAAAGATAAAAGAAACAAGAAGCAAGAAGCAAGAAAAAAAGAAAAAAGAAAATAAAAAAGAAGCAAATGAAAAGAGGAATGGGGAATGGACACTTTGGGACAGTATCTGATTGCTTTCCATACAGTAATTTTTTTCCCATTTTTAAAAAATAAATTCATTTTTTGATGAGTGCACAAAATCTCTCTTTTCCTTTCTCTGTCTCTCTTGGAATATGCTGTTTGAACAGTTACTTTGAATACAGGTATTTTAAACTACTTTCTTTAAATTGTGATTTGCATACTGCCAAGCATTCAAATGTACTTGTAATTACAGTGCTTTGGAGTGACAAACACCGGAAGACCATCTATCAAGCTAATTTATCTCTCTATCTGTATCAGTATCAATCCACTAACTGTTCTTCTTTTACAGTATCAACAATAATGTGGTATTTACAGTGTTATATATTTGCCAGATGCATGTTAATTAAGGAAAGGGAGATTTAAATGTGGTTTTGGCAGGTTTCTTCATTCAGCTGTCTTGAGAAATACTCAAAAGTAATTTCCATTGACTGCTGTGCTATTTACTGGTGAGGATGGAAATGGTCATTAGTGACTCCCTGTTGCTGAATGCAGCCCTGCACTTGTTCATCATAATTCTTGGGGAAGGTTTTCTTTAAAATAGGAAAAGAATGCTAAAAGGAACCTTATGGATCATTGTTCCAAAGCTACTGCCTTCTCGCAAATGCCAGCATAGACTGACATTTATTTTTAAGCTTAGGATGCAAGTTTTAACAGCTGAAGCAAAATCCATACAGGAGCAAAGGAAACACATTTTCTAACAGAAACTTCAGGAAAAGGGGAAAAGAGCAATGAAGAGCCCAACTAATTTGGTATTCTCTTGAAAACCTTTGCCTAGAGTTTCAACATCTTAAACCAGGAGAAGTTTCTGGAAGATTTCTTTTACCTTTTCTGTTTCCGTCTTCGTGCCAGTACGATGCGCAGAACTGTCTGGGATAGGATAAGGGGTTGTGTTCCCCCCCAGTTAAACATGAGGAAAGGACTTGCTGCTCTCTCATGCCCTGTGCCACCCTGTGCTGTTTCAGAAAGCTTGGGCAAAGAGACTTGATGTGCCCGTTAAAGTGGCTCTCAGCACCTCAGCCTCTCTAGGGCTGAGTTTATTTAACAAATGATTTTAGGACATACTGACCTTGTTTGGCAGGCCTTCTTGGGTCATATTTTCACACAGATGGACTACTCTTGAGCAGTTTCCCCATTCTGTAGGACAAAACCAGGCTTTTTAATTTTTTTTTTTTTTTTAACAGCAGATGAGTACTCTACAAGTTCTTTCCCCACCTAGCTATTCCACAACTAGTATATTTACTGCACAGCCTATATATTTGTTGTGAAAGTTGGGAGAAAATATCACTTCACATTATTTTTATAGTTCCCATATTTTTCTCTCATAGTATCTCAAGGTTGTAACAGAATACAGCCTTGTTTCCCATCAACATTGTGGTAAAAAAGCAGTAAGTTGCATTTATTCTTTTTCTACAGTAATTTTTATTTTCCTCATAGCATTCTGGCTAGCCAGAACCTGGCTAGTCAAACCCTATATTGCTGAGAAGCAAAGGATGCTTTTCTGTGGGAGTTCACCCCTGCTTAAGACATAAGACGTGAATACACACGAGACAGCAGTTTTCAAATATAGTTATTAATGGGCTCAAAACCATCAATAAATCGATCCATGGAAATAAGTGGTATGGTAAAAAAGCAATACAAGCCATTTCCATGAATCACTGCACTTTTGGCAAATTCACGTGCTTAATCACTACTGAGAGCTTTTAGGCATGCTGTCTTGCAAAGGTACCAAATGATCTTTTCTTCCACTCAAAATTCCCTGTCAGTCTTTTAAACAGACTCTTCTCTCCAAAATAAGATATTAAATATTCATTTAAATATACAGATACCTAAAACACATAAACTTGTGCTAACATGCATATCAAAGTTTGTCTGTGGAACTGTATAATGCCAGAAGCACTTTTATTTTTCATAAAAATATTAATGAAGCTTAAACCAGCAACTTATAATATCTTTACTTAGAGGTACAACACTTTGTTTGATTGTTTTGGTTTGGTTTGTTGCGTTTTTGTTCTTTTTTATTTAAATATGCTCAATGATTCAATGATTTATTTAATTACATGCAGAACAGTGTATCAGTTTATATACGCATGAAGTGAATAAAGTGATGTTATCTAGACAAATGGCATTCTAGCTCATGGGGAAGACCTGTTAAAATAGGAATGAGGCCCCATGCAAACTCCATAAACTCTGACTGCTCTGAGAGGAGCAATGTGATTCATGAATCAATAGTGAGCTGTCCTCTCTACCAAAAAACTTCCTCACGTTCCATAAAGCACTTATTCTCTTCAGGAATTTTTTTACTTTATTTCTAATTTTGGAAATTTTCATAACTTTTCAGCACTTAAGGTTAGGAAGTACTGGTCAGGCACGGGTTACAGCCAACAAAAAAAATAGAGGAAAATTCAATTTTACACCCACACAACTGTGACCAGTAGAGAGACTTGTGATTTGCAATATTAAAGGAAATACTTAGTCTTTGCAAGTATAGGATCTTAGTTATTGCCTTTCTTAAAGGAATGATAATGTAGTAAATCATACACCTATGAAGTTTTATTAAATATTTATCATAAAGATTTACCAGCCTTATTAGTTTCACCTCTGCCAGCAGTGGAGCTTTCACAAAATGGAATGTCATTTCTATTTTCCACTTCTCAGCCTTTGACTACAGTGCATTAAGATAATACATTGATTTATTTTTCCAAATGTGTTTTTCTTTCTTTGAGCATCATTTTATTTCTAGTTTTGTTTAATTTTACACTTGATTGAGGTGTATAAACTGAAGGAGCTGAGGTAGTTTTAGGAAATTACATATGTGGGTTACAAAATGCTTGAACCATCATTTTGAAAAAAAAAACAGTTGCATCCACAACATAATTATCTGGAGTCTGAATACAATTTTTAAAAGAAACAAAAAAAATCCCAAATGAACAAACAAACGGAAACCCAAAAAGCCCCCATGATTCACAGCAATGTCACGGCAGTGGTTTAAGAAGCACTTCTCCCAGCTTAGATAAAGTGATAGACTCTGGTGCCCCGTTTCTAATTTGACCTCAGGCTTTCTGAATCATGTAAGCCAGAGGCAACTGGATAGGGGGGTGTAGATAGGGCACAGGGTGTAAATTAGGAGTGCAAACATTGTTTAGGTTAAAATGAACTCACTCTTTGGTTGTCTATTACCCTGGTTTCCCAAGTGTTGCCATTTTGTATAATCACACTCTGTTGCGATTGTTTCCTCCACAGAAACCTTCTGTGGTTTACCTTACTAATTTTTGAATGCATCAACCAGTAGCAATCAAATCTGACAGAAATATAGACAACTTGGAAACAATGTTTGTGCAAGCTTCATATACATAAACAGCCATCTAGAAAAGAAAACATCAAGGGAAAAATACAGAATCAGAAAATAGCTGAGGTTCTAAGGGCCCTCTGGAGGTCACCTAGTCTAAGCTGCCTGCTCAAGCAGGGCCACCTGAAGCCAGTTGCCCAGGACTGTGTCTAGGTGGCTTTTGAATATCTCCAAAGATGGAGACTCCACAATCCCTCTTGGCAACCTATTCCAGTGTTCAGCCACCCTCACATTAAAAAAAGAAAAAAAAAAAAAGTTTTCATGTTTTCTGATAATCAGGAGGATTTTCATGTATTTCAATTTGTGCCCATTACCTTTTGTTCAAGAACAAGTCAAGGGGACCTTGAGGACAGGGGGAGCTCACCCTCCATTCAGCAGTGGGAATCCAAGTGGGAAAAAGAGCTCTTAAAAATGCTCGAGTGGCAACCATGCTAAATATGATGTGAGACCGACGAGTCAGATCTGGAGTTTGTATTTATTTTATTATGTAGATAGTCAGTTTGTTATTCTGAGTCAATACCCTAGGTACGCACGGGGAGACCTGCTTTCTGCCTTGACCTGTCCACCTTCCTCAAGCAGCCTAACAAGATTTCAGGCTTTTTTTCAAAGCATCAGTGCAGGTTTGCTTGGCAGTTGTGGCAACTGCTAAATGAAATCAGCACAGAATTCACTAAAGCCATTCTTGAGGTAAATGACCTGAAAAATGGTCTGAACCCATGCAAGTTCTCCTCCCCACAACATTGTGTCCTGTTTTTATGTGCTACAAATAGCTGTCCATCAGTGATGCCCCTCAGTTAAGCATGTGCTGTCTCTAGGCTCCTTAACTCCATGACTGTGTCTTTCATTGACTTGATATAATGCTGATCACAGAAGTGGCTCATGTCTGAGCACAGGCAGGTTGTAGGACAAACCTGCCGAGTTTCCACTGACCCGTTTGCAGCAGGAAGACCTGTGGTCGGCATTCCTCCTATAAACAGGTGGCTGGCAGCCACAGGTTTGAAGCTTGATTTCAGATTGCATTAAAAAATATTTCGCACTGTTTTGAATTCTTCATAGATTTTGTCATCCCACTATTTATAAAATCCTATTCCTAATTAATATGTAAAATAGTAACACCTGATTCATTTGTAAAACACCTGGAAAACAGCATTAAAAAGCTTGAATAACACTAATACTTCAAAAGAAAGCAATGACTGACTAAGAAGGTTTGTCTTCACTAAGACCTTATGCCATTGCCTGTACATAGAAGTAGCTATAAACAGCCCCTCTCTTCCTAGGTCTTCTGTCCTTCTGAAAGTCAGAGGAAGAAGGGATGCATGGCATGGATGGATGTGCAGAAGAGAAGAAAAATGGCCCTGAGAGAGGTATCCAGGTAAAACTACTGATGAGGAGGTGGCAGAAGCCACAAAAGCTTCCTTTGCAATGACCTTGCTCACCTCCTGGCCTTGATTTGTCCCTCCCACTGCTCAGAATGTGTCACCTTCTTGGGCTTCATATTTGCTAAAGCAAGAACATCCCTACCTCAACTACAATAACTGTCCAGTGACTCTCAAGCCTATGCCAAAGACTACCAGCCCATATCAAAACAACTCAGGGTTACAAAAAAAGAAAAAGAAATAAAAAAAAAAAAAGGTAAAAACAGACAGTTTGCTGCTATACAAAGACATTACAGGGCATGTAGCATACCTTGCTGAGAACTAGTTCAGGTATTGGTTGAGAGATCAGGACTTTTTAATACAGGAAGGCATACTAAGTTTCCCATGTACTATTTAAAAATATGTATTTGTGAATTTATTTACCCACCTCTTCAGAAAAAAAAAAAATTCACTTAGTAGGGTAATACTCTTTCCCTAAGCCTTGAATTTCACTTCCTTACCTTCTACTACCTATGGCTTTTCTTTCAGTTGGGAAGTAACTGTTTCTGACAGCTCATTAATTGGTCTCCTATTTTGCAGCTAGGAATAAGAAATGTCCCATTTGCTTTCAGTTTGTGCTGCTCCTGTGGTATCTATTTGTGAACTCCCTCTTTGAGCTTTTCATGCCTTTCTAGCTAAATGCTCCATTCCTTTAATGTTTCGGATTTTCTGTCATGTCCAGACTGCACACCATCCACAAGTTAAAGGCTTGTATTACATTACTTTTCTTCTTTACTTTTCATTCTTTTGCTTGATAAATTCTATTTGCTTTAATCATAGCTTAATTCTTTGCCTTTTATTTTCAAGATCTGTTTTCTTATCCAAGATACAGATACTCAAAATTGCAAGCCTGGCTCTTCAGTCTTGTATCAGTCAAAAAGCCCTCTATGTTTTTCTCTGCTTTATGTCATCTCTGCTAAAGTACATCTCTCTCTATGTATATTCATACATTTTCAGATGGAACACAATACTCTTCAGGTTTCTGCAGTACAGTTTCATAGGCAGCCTTCTCTGTCTGGGATAACTGAAAACTACAAAAAACATTTACTGCTTCAGAATCTGCTATTATCAGAAATAGAGCTACCTCCACCTGCCTTCTTCCTTACAAACCCTACTTACAGATATGGAGTGAAGTGCTGTTCTCCAGAATTTCACTACCGGTGGGCATTTTTTTAAATCTCCTTAATCTCTGGCACCACGTGCTGTCCATCAATCACTCTCAGCCAAGGATTTTAAAAAAGAAATGTTTCTTACTGCATCCAAGCTCCAACAGACCAGCACAGTATATTATGGGATAAAGAACAGGGAACTGCTTGAGAGAGTCTAGCGCAGAGCCACGAAGATGATGGAGTGGAGCATCTCCCTTATGAGGAAAGGCTGAGGGAGCTGGGTCTCATTAGTCTGGAGAAGGGGAGACTGAGGGGTGACCTCATGAATGTTTGTAAATATATAAAGGGTGAGCATCATGAGGATGGAGTCAGGCTCTTCTTGGTGACAACCAATGTAAGACAAGTGGCAATGNCTCTGTAATTCTTCGATTCTGCATAAAACCATAACCCAGTGACCAATTCATACCAGAAACTCCTAGGGCTCCACAGAAGCTCTGCAACAGTAGAATTGCTGACCTTTTTTTTTTTTTCCCCTGAAACTATTCTCAATTGGTCTCTATACTATTTGGTAGTGGTGCTTTCAAAGTGGTGAAAGAGCTTCACCTCAAATACTACTCTTTCCATTGATACCATTTATACATCTCCTATGGGAAATGGAAAGGCATGGAACACCCTTCCCTCCCCTCCCCCACACCCCGTAATAGCTTTAATGCAAATATTCAGAAACTCCACAAAGGATCTTTCCAGATAAGAAACTGTCACCCTGTACAATGCAAGTCTGAGGTGTTGCACGTTCCTGGGAGCTTCTGATGTTTTCCCTTTACTGACTTTCCCAAAGAATGGAGATAGCTAACATCTCTTTTTATTACCCCACACAGAAAAAAAGGAAAACAGTACCCTTACCATTTGCTGAGCAAGAACTGAACGCAAGCTAGAATGACAATTAAATTTTCAAAGTTTTATCAAATTCAGTAGTTGAAATGTCGATTATGGTTTATCTTTGTCTGCAGTGATTTTGAAGCTATCTTGAGCTTCCTGCTGCCTGCCACCTCTGAATCTGGTTGTCAAAGTCTCACAGGGAAGGCTCAGGAGCCTCAGGAGCCCTAGTACAACTTAAGGTAAGAGAAGTAGAAGCCATCCCATCCTATCCAGAAATCTGCACAAGTTCACTGCTCCAATGTGCATTCACTTGCTCACGAGTAACCTTCACCTGCAGATTTCTCTTTGCCAGAGAAGGAGGGAACTGCCCCTCACTAACCCCAACTGTGTAGCAACGCCTCCCTGTCCGAGGTTGCTACGGCCAGTAATCTACAGGTGGAAAAGTTCGTGGGAGCAGGCTATACCTCACCAGAGGGAAAATGCATTTAAAATGTTTATGCTAACCTAGCTGATCTTGCCTGAAGCAAATGAGGGAGTGCTCACCACTGCTGCTGCTGCTGTTGGCGGCTGCTGCTTCCTCCCTGTCCTCAGGCACACTGGGACTGGGACAGGCCACTGGCTCAGGGCAATGGTGGAAGAAGCCAGGGACATGGCTGGAATCCTGTGTTTGTGTGAACGAGGCTCTTGGAAGCACTCCTAAACAATTCAGGACAGTCCCTGTCTCAAAGGGCACTGGACTTTTGATTCATTTGCCTGAGGCACATTTGTGCTGCGGAGTCACAGCTGAAAATAGTTGCTATTGAGTACCAGCAAAAACCTTCTGAAGAAAGTCAAGTTGGTGGACAAAGATTCTTGTGGAACGGGGCTCAAGATGGAAAGACTCTTGAAATATTGATGGAATTTGATATGTCAGGTGGAAAACAAAAATGATTTTCATTGTTGGTTGAAGCAAAAATACAGAAGATTCAAATTATTCACAGAAAGAATCTTCTTCCTTGTTGACATAATCAAATAATACAAACAAATACATACACTAATGCAATCCATTTGGAAAATTCTGTGTGTACTCAATACTTAACAATTTCAAATAATAAATGTAATTCCTTATTATAATCAAAGTAACTTGGATATGTCTCCCATTTCCACACTAAAGGACTATATCCTGTCTGGTTTTGTTGTCACATACCAGAAATAGTAACACACCTTCCACATGTCAGTTTAAAAATAAAAAGGCATGTTTTTCTTGACAATATCTGCATGAGAGCTGACTTAAAATTTTAGGTCAATTTCAGAACTCTGGTGCTTCATGCACTACTTTCTGAAATGAAAAATTAATTATGGTAAGTTAGATTATCAAATATGTTAAATCGTGCATGAATTTGGATATAGGAGTGGAAGTTAGTTAGATCATAGGACAGATTTACAAGCATAAGGGTAAACTAGACTTAATACAGCAGAATTTGACCCTGATTAATTCACAGATAGCTATGTCTCTTTTCAAATTTAGTCAGAAGTGACTGTCCATGCAACAGAGACAATGTAAGTGTGCAACCATTAAGTAATAAGCATGTTCTGTTGAGATATTTTTATTCTGTTTCGTGTTTTCACTTCACTTGTCCCGCTAGGTAACATTTTCATTCATGCTGCAGTTCAATTATTTTGAAAGCAGGATGTGACATCCAGTGCAAAAAAACCCCTGCGATCAGAGCTAGGAATAATTGGTTCTGTTATAAAGGACTCGATAAGTTTTTTTCTATTTTTTCCTAATATTCTGTTTATTAATTGGATTTAGATCATGAAATACTAGGAAGATACAATGATGTAAAATATTAAGGTGCTGTCAAATATTTTAACACAACAGAGTAATAAGAATTTACATTTATCTTAAAATATACTTCTGAATGTGGAAGTATAAAATGATATTGCAATCGATTCTCATTTTGTGAAATTGCTCATTGGTCCAAGGTTGTCAAGGACAATGAGAATTGTGCCTAAATCTGTGATTAGGAAGCGGGAGGAAAATGACAGAGACAAAATCTGAGTTGACAGAAAAACATCAGAACTGATGATGGAAGGGCTGAAGATGCATGAAATGGGAAGTGGCACCATTAAGCAGAAAGAAGCATTTTAGGTTGAATACATGGGCTGAGAAATTACAAGAGTCAATTAATGATCTGATATAAGTTCTCCTCGTGTAAAACCACACATCACTGCAAGTAAGTTCAAAGTCAGTAGCCTCTCCCTTATAGAGTAAACTGGGAGCCAAACACGTACCTAAGTAAAGAGAGAGCAAAATACAGTCAACTATGGACCTGATCCTGGCTTGGCCATAGGAAATTCTTGGCACAGCTCAGGGCATGGAAGTCAGAAAAACAGAAGATAGAAACAAAAGGAAAAATAACCTTCTTCACAGGAAACCCTACAGACACTCACATAAAGTAGGCCTTCGTGCCAAGGAGAATAAGAAGTAATAGAAAAAATGAATGCAACTTGAATGAGAGAACAAAGAGATGGAATACAATGACTTAGCAAAATCTTCTTTTCCCTTTTTGGCACAGTCATAAGGGCAAAGCTCCAGCTGCCTCCAAAATAGGTAAAAAAAACCATGTACACTCCATCTTTTCCCCTTCCATAAAAACATTAATATTCTAAAACTTTGTTGTTCTCACGGGAACCCTATTTTTTCTCATTATATTACTTTTTTTTCTGCCATTCTGTCTTTCCTCCTTCAAGTTCTCACACCTCGTAGTAGGTTATTTTTGTTTCCTTTTTCTCTACTTTGTTATCACCTTTCCCCCTTTTTTTCTTATTTCCAGGCTGGCTTATTATTACACACCTGGTTTGCATCTCCTCTCTTTGGCTCCTTTTGTTGGTACAAAAACACATTAAAAAGCAAGCAGAGATACTACTTCTGTTACTTTCACCACCACCTCTTGGCTCTGAATGCATTAATAACCCTGTATGGCACTAACTAGCCTCACCTGGGGCTTAGACCCACATCACTGCCCATGGACACAGAACCTTTTTTAAACTCAGCCCAGTGCCCTCACTCTCTTTTTTGGCTATGCTGTGGGAGTGCTGGTCTTGAGCTAAGCCATAGTTATGCCTGGCCATGGATGGTTCTGATATGCAGGCTGATTTTTCAGCTTAATCTCAGGCCTGTTCTTCTATGATGGACCTGCCCAGCAGTCACTGGACTTGATCCTCTCCCTGACTTGCAGGTTGATTTCACAGCAAAATTGCCTGATGATACGGGCTCTTCCTTGAACCTGACCATGATTTCTAAGCCTGCTAGAAATCTCCTTTGGGTGATTAGAAACACCTCCTTTCGGTGTTGTGGGACGAGTACTTCAACATTGGAAGGGCTTATCCCCCTTGGTTTCTTGCCCTTGAGGGAGCTACTAGTCCTTGCTGCTCCTTGACACTTGTTCTGTTGAGTTCTAGGATATTTCTAACCCTCTACAAAATCTAGCTTTATCCTAGAAGTTAAAGAACTGCTTCCATTAAAAAAAATAAAATCTTCTGACTAATTAATATATTTGGATTGCCAAAAATTAAAATGCTCACCAGAACCAAAAATGCTAAACCAAACCAAAAACCACACACACAAAAAACCCCCAAACAAAACCAAACAAACAAAAAACCCCAAAACAAAAACAACAAAACCAAAACCAAACAAACAAAAATGCCACAACAAAACAAACAAATAACCCAGCACACCAAACATACCAACAACTGCTTCTTGAAGTAGAGTAATCTTGTGTACCTGTGAGAGAGGCAGGAGTCTGCTACATTTTCCTGTTCTATTTAATTGGCTTGATCCTGCCAATGGTGTCCTGTAGCACTTACCATCAGCTACTGTACACGTCTTTCAAAGTCAAGAAATCCTATTCTTATTGTCCATAATATATTTGCTATAAGTACTTGAGATGAGTCGTAATCTCTGACCCCCTGTATATAATATGAAAGACAGACTTGACAAATGAAGAGCAAGCTTCAACTTTTTTTTTCTGACAAATGAAGAACACAGACTGACAGCCAAATGAGAAATCCATTCTAGTACCCTTTTGAAATGGATGAACCTGTCAGTAATCTTCTTGGTCAGATAAGGATTACCAATAACGCTGAAGAGACAGCCAACCAAAGTTTAATAAATAAACTAACAGTATGGGGGAAGAACTACTGTCATTCTGATGCATGGGAAAGAGCGCGTAGAGGTCAGCCTTGCATGTCTGGTGTCAGGTGCCGAAATAAGAAGTATGCTCACTTTTATACATGCAATCGTAATTTCAGAAATCATTGAAGTGGAATGTCATTTTGAGAACTTGTTGATTGTTTTCTGGAAGAACTACGTTTGGTGTCGGGAGACAAGTCACTTTGCATAACTTCTGGAAAGTTTGTGACGTAGCTGTTGAAACATAGAGCAAAACTGTAGTAATACGACTTTCACAAAAGCCCATCAGTTCTGGCTTGAATGACATCCTTAGAAGGATTCAGGGAATAGGCTGATGCTGTTCCTCGATAGTATAAAGCAACTAAGTGGGGCCAGGGGGAAGTGAAAGTGCTCATCACTGTCGTATAGAGATGCATATTTACAGATTTATTTCAGGAAGGACTGTTCATGACTTAAGTGGCTGCAGTAGGACTGTTGATATAGTTAGGTATGACACTCCTCCACAAAACCCCTTATAAGCCAAGGTATCACAAGTAATCCTTAATAATTTGAGCAGTTCTGACAGGAAGCAGACACTTAAATAGAGCTGTGACTCTGGACTAGTGATCACAATAGTAATTTCCTCTAATCAAGGGTGGAAACTTCCTTATTAATAGGCCACTTAAGATAACAGTTACTTCCTTGCTGAAGGAGAAGGGATTTCCCTCCGTAACTCCATTTGTCTACTTGGTTTCCAGCTCAGCTGCTCTGGCTCAGTCTGGAACAAAAGATTTGCTCACAAGTGCACATTATTAGCCTGGCTTATGTTAATTCAGGCTGGTATGTAAAATTCTATTCAGATCTATCACAATACTATTAATAATCATTTTAGAGGAAAAATATTATAATACATGTCATATTTCTATTAATATGTAGTTAGATATTTAAAATTTCTGTCAGTTGCATCAAACTGCAATCAAATAGCAACATGACTCATTCAACATCACAGAGTATTAGGAATGTTAAATATTTTAAAGACATGTAGGCTAGTGTAATACAACCATTTTAAAAGAAGCCTTTGAAAATAATTTGCAAAATCCATAAAAATATTAACAAAATATATTGATAATATATATACTACATGACCAACACGAGTAGCCTTATGACCTTATGGGTTGGTCATCTAGTCTGAAGTGTTTCATTTCAGTGTTGTTTGATATTTTTTCAGTTCAAAAGCCTATTTTATCTTTTATTTCCCAGACACATTTTTGGAATTCTAACATCACACACTTGTGAAATACCTTCTTTCAGAAATGCAGTAAATCACACTACTAGAACCCGTGGAATGTACATTTCTATTGTGTTGTACAATAGCAAATAAAGTTGCAGGGCTCCACCCCTAACACAGCACTAGGTAACAGGGAAATCATTTCTTAAAAGGCGTATTTTGAAGTAATTGGCGTATCTGTGATCTCTGAGGACTTCCCAACCATCTTTAAGTATTTTTTATTGCTTGCACACCTGTACTGAATTTGAGAGTGTATATTCAACTAATGTTTTGACATACTCTGTGAAAAGTTCCCAAAATGTCCATAACCTGTGAGGTGGTGAGTGAACTCCCATGACATCACAGCTCACTCACGGACTTCACCATTCTCAGGTGAAGCAGTCAAAAGCCTAGCAAGGAGGAACAATCAGAGGATCTCAAATGGATTGAAACAATAAATGTATTTCAACTTGTATGAGATAATATTATTAGAAAAATCTACTTATTGGATTGAAATTACCTTTCTAACTTACACTAATGAAAAAATCATCTGCGTGTATCACTAGCATGGACAGAAAGAGTGGCATCATGCCTCTTTCAGACACATAACTAACATGGACCATTCAATCAACGCTTGGTGAATTAGAGATAATTTGTTCACTACATCTCTAGCAAGGTAAACACAGGGAAAGNTCCAACTGCCTGACCAATTTAGAGCTGACCAAAAGTTAAAGCAGGTTGTTAAGGGCATTTTCCAAATGCCTTTTAAACACTGACAGGCTTGTGACACTGACCACCTCTCTAGGAAGTCTGTTCCAGTGTCTGACCACCCTTTTGGTAAATAAATGCTTCCTCATGTCCAGTCTAAACCTTGTTTGGTGCATCTTTGAACCATTCCCACACACTCTGTCACTGGATCCCAGGGAGAAGAGCTCAGCAACTCCCTCTCCACTTCCTCTTCCCAGGAAGTTGCAGAGAGCAATGAGGTGGCACCCCGAGCCTCCTTTTCTCCAAACTGGACAAACCAAAAGTCCTCAGGTGCTCCTCACATGACATTCCTACCAGCCTTTTCACCAGCTTTGTTGGCCTCTTCTGGACACATTTAAGGACCATCACACCCTTCTTGAATTCTGTGGCCCAGAACTGCACACAGCACCCAAGGTGAGGCCACACTAAAAGTTCACCTCATGTTGGTTATAATATGGCTTCAGGGGGATAGTACTAAGCAGCAGTGGAAATCTGCAAACATCTCTGCCAGGTCAAGAGGGAATCAAGTTGCTCTTCAGCTGGGTCTACCCTGTGGCAGAAATTTTAAAGAGATATTACTGGCAGGGAAGGGTTCATGCTGACCTCTCTGCAGTACAAAGACATCGAATGCATTACCCAAACTGAAGTTTTTATCTCTCTGCCTCAAAGATTACTTTGCTGGTCTGTCAGTGTACATGATTTGTGTGTTTCATAATGAACCAAACACAAAGTATGTCTTCCTCTGGACTGCTTGAATGAAAACCCGAGGAAAGCTTCTCAGCATTAACTGTTGGCAGCAACAGCGGCTCCCTGAAGCAATGTAATGACCTGTGGGGAGTGATTTTGTTTATGTCAGTTTAGATGCTCTGTCTTGTCCTTTCGATAACCTTTCTGATTACCTTTGGTTTTTGAGCAATTTAGACAATTATTTGTAATGTATCTATACTGTCTTCTGGAAAAAGTATTTCTACAGGAGCTCTTTACATAATAAAAATCTCTGATTTTAACCCTTGTCATGATTGCCATCCATTTAAATGTATGTTCAAGCTATAAAACTGTTTCCCAGCATGCAAATGACTCGAGTGCCAAGTTACACTTGTAAATCAGACAGCAAATATGCAGATCCTGTGACATGGCAACTGAAACGTACATTTTAAAAAGATATGCTAGCATTTAAGAATTTTGTGTTAAAATGTTCCTGAATACCACTAGTGTGTGTTGCTTTTAATAATCAAATTATAAAAGCATTCATCAGGGGTTTTTTGTTTGTTTGTTTGTTTGTTTGTTTTGTTCTGAAGAAGTGGAATTAAAAATAATAGGTCCATGCAAATTCTGCAAAGTTAGTATGGCCACAGATTTATAATTGACAGTAAAAACTGCCTTGATGTTACTGGGCATAGAATGGCTCAGGGAACTGGTAATGGTCAGAGCCTTGCACTGCATACAGGATGGACCTATGTTTTACAGTAAATTGGCATTTCTGCAACAGTGCAAAATAATTCATAAATATTAGAAGCCACTGAGAGTTCATGTAAATACATGTTAACTGAAATGCAGTTTCTTGAAAATGAACTGAAATTAAAGAAAATATTTAATAACATGATGTATAAAACATTACCCCCACTTTAATGTATAAAACATTTCCCCAACTTAGTTATTGCAGAAATCAAGGCTCCAAGCAGCACAGAGTTTATTTCCAATGTCTTTACTCCGCTTTGTGTGGCCGTGAATAATTTCGTATGTATTTGATTTTTAAGAAGACAGACATGATCCAAATCCTGTAAAGTCTTGGATTCAGTCAGTAGATTGCTGAACAATTTGGTTCACAGGAGAAGAAACGAGCAGAAGCTGAGCCTGCACTGAGGCAGAAAAGGATCTTCTTCCTCTGACTCCTGTGAGAAGCTCACAAAAGGAACTACATCCTCTTATTTCAACTTCACGTGAGAGATTTGGAAAGCTCATTATTCCTCCAGTTTCTCTGCTGCAAACCCATAGGAAGCATCTCTTTCTCTGGAGGAGGACAGAGCTCAAATACAGGACAATGAAATTGTTTGGTTCTGAGAATGCCTTTTTCTATTTAACGAATGATTAATTTAGCAAAGATGTTCCAGTTCCAACCAAGTCTTGGGTTCAACATATTTTACCCATTCCTGTATTTCAGCTTCCAGTGACTGGGAAGCCAGAGCACAGAGATAACTGGTGTGCTCCTGAGAGCCCCTGTGGGGTTGTTCCAAAGGTTCCTGTGGGACCAGAGCTACTCTCTAACTGGAAAATGAAACTGGGCGCTCCACATCCCCTGCCACGTTATCAGGCAGTTTGGCCATCACGTGTTCAGCTGGACTGCCTGCAGTCTCCATGCAGACAGCTGGGTCATACACCATCCTCCCTGAGGGTACCCAGGTCAGTACTTCGGAGCAACCATTACAGACCCTGGTACCTCCACAACTCTCATTCCAGATGGCTTTGTCTACTGCCAGGTATCAACAAATGATACTAGTTTGAGTAAGCATCTTTCTTAGCATCGGTTTACATACTGGAGCATATCCTTCTACTGTTTACTATACACGCTGCTGCTTATCTCAGTGTAACAGTGATGCTGAAGCACAGCTTGTATACCACTTGTATAGCAACAGCTTGGCCTGCATGTGCTCTCATCATTTATGGGACAACGCCAATTGAAAATCACAATTCATAAACAGATATGTTTACTTACAATTTTTAATAGCACTGTAGATAGAAGTAAAATACTTTTTAAAAGATCATTTATTTCTCTGCACTTAAATTCTCCACTGGCTTTTTTTTTTAATTTCTTTCAATCTAGACAACGAAAATGTAAAAAGGTGTCCGAAGTTTTTATACTTATCTGCTTTTAAAACAAATTTCACAGGGTTTATTTTTAGTTGCAGTGTATTTCTGGGGGCAACAAGTCGGGCAAAAGCTTGCTTCTATAACATCTAACTGTTTGTTGGATTTTGTCAGCTGTTTAAGACAAATGTGACCCTTCGATAGTCCTCATCAACAAAATGCTGCGAGTAGCTTCCGTTTGGATCGAGAATTAACATCATCTGCTGATGCCGCTCTCTGTGAGCCATGCTTCTGTATTAAAGGCAAGGCTTGATGCAGCTTTACTACTTTTAATGAAAATAAGTGCAGTTCTCAGCCTCGCAGCTTGTTGCTGGTGATTTTCTCAATGATACGACGCTTATGTGCCACTGATAATGCAGCATTCAGCTAACACAACACCGACAGCCTTACAGCATGTCCAAGTTTCGCTTCCCAGACATGAACTCCCTTTCCCCCACGGGTGCCGTGCGAGGGCTGCCAGGAGCCGGGGAGCTCCGCAGCCCAGAGGGCGACCCCGGCTCCTGCACGGAGATGCCCAGCTGAGCCTCCCCGCTCCCTCGGACTCCGCACCGGCGCTTCTCCCCGCGCAGCAGCGCGGCTCCCTCTCCGCGCCCGGCAGCCGGCACCTCTCCCCTCGCCGCCGACCGCCCCCGGCGGTGTCGCCGCGGAGAGCCCCCCTACGCACCCCGGGACCCCCGCCCGCG